>VDFB02110637.1:0-30479 GCA_007258455.2 Sequoia sempervirens | reverse complement strand
GATTTTTAGTTACTCACACCTTTAGATGATGGCAAAGGTTAGGTGGTAAGAATATGAGTCTTCTTGTAGAGGCGAATAAGATCTCCTTGGTTGATGTAAGGGAGTTTTAGGCCACATTAACTTTAATGTGGGCTTTTTTTTCTTCTAAAGGTTATTCAACAACCCACCTCCCATGGGCCTTTTTTGTCTAAAGGTGTTCAACAACCCACCTCCCATGGGCTTTACATCTACAAGTTACATTTTGAAGATTAATTGTTTAAATGCTTCTCATTTTATAGGTTGAGATGTTATGTAGGCACTTAACAAAATAAATCTCTTCAACTTTCTCCTTTGTTGTCAAATCCAAACCACTATAGGTGAAGTATAGATAATTAAAAAGCATTGAAAAATTAGACAAGTTTATTGACTTGGAGAACCTATATGATTTTTCTCAAATGAAGCTTTGCCTCGTGTGTGACCCTAATTCTAAGGCTCTTTCTAAAGTTCAATCTTTGTTGGTTTCCACCAATGCTTTTACTCCCATGTGAAAGAGCATTACCTTGGATGGTGTAGAGGAGGTAGAGACTAACCCTAATAGCCACCATCTTAGATTATATTTAGAAGCTTTTGGGGATAGCCATAACGTGCACAAATTCTTTGCCCCTCTTTTGGTGCTCTATGTAGAAAAGGATTTTCAATTGCAAAGGAATCCTTATTAAGAATTGGACTCGTTGAAATAAAATTTGATATATATGAAGCAAAGCTTTTGCAAGGTTTTGTGAAGATTAAAGAGGCATTAGATGCTTTGGGATGTTTTGGCATGGATAAGTTGTAATTAAAGCTTAGAAAGCCTTTCAATGTAAAATTGAATAGGGAGGAAACTAGTGGTGGGTAGGCCTAAGGAATCTTTCAAGTTGTAAGTTGATGTTGGATCATAACAAGCAATAGATGGATATGTTTAATGGCATAAGGGGAAGAATCCTTAGGTGAAATGAAATCAATGCCCCTTCCAAAAGTTGTTTGGTAGAATGCCACATGTTCTTGACTTAACCAAATATTGTGTTCTTTCAAGAAATGGAATGCTTGTGGCAATTTTCAAAAATTACTCATCTTTGAAATCTTGTAAGTGATTTGATGTGGAAATGGTTGGGGCTTTCAAGGTATGTGTATTTTTTGGAAATCATCCTTGGTTTCCATATCTCACATGGCCTTTTCCTTCAATTGGTTGGCTTGTGAGGACATGTTTTCAAAAGATGCACGACTTTGTTAATTCGTATGATCCATTATAGTTTTATTTGAGAAAATAATTTGGGTTGAAAGTTTTGAGTACTCTAATTTGTGAAATGGTGAAGCCTTTATTTTGGTTATGACATTAAAACCATCTTTGGGCTTGAAAATAAATGAGGCGGTAGCTTTAAAACATCAAAACTTGAAATTAATTTCAAGGATTTCATGGTGCATCACTCTCATTTTGACATATCTCCAATGTTGATAAGTTTCCTTGGTACAATTGTTAAGATAGTTTTTGTAATATTGTTAAGTAGTTGGTTCTTTGATCACTCTTGAGTGGATTGGATATCCATAGCTTTCTAAATTCTTATTGATAATAAGAAGATATGATAACAGTTCACATAATTGTCTTGATTGGGGTACTTAAAAGTAATGTGATGCCCCTCTTTTTTTATCAGAGGTTAAGTTTAACATTAATCAAATCAACCATGAAAGTTGTGTAACAGGACAAAATTGAATTCATTTTGTTGGGGGAATTGGATCACATTCATATACAACTTGCTAATAATCTAAGCACACAACAATAAATAGGCAAAGTAAATAACTCAAATACATATGGAATGTTATTTAATAAAGATTGGTCAAAGACACTAGACATATGGCAATTGATTTCTCATGCGTGGTTGCTATAGTGAGGTTTGCCATCTACATCATAATATAGTACCAAAAATAAAACAACCACTAAATACAAAACAATAAAACCTTGTATGCAAGTAAACATTAAAACATGTTCATTAGGTTGCTATAGTGAGGTTTGCCAACTACATCATAATGGTGTACCAATTTTTTTTTTAAAACCACTAAATACAAAACAATAAAACCTTGTATGCAAGAAGTAAACATTGAACACGTGTTCTAATGAACATATAACTTTAAATATAACATTTATCATGAGATTTAGAACATTGTTGTCTTGTGATTTTTCCTTGCCTCTATCCTTCATATGTGATTTGAGACTTGAATATGTCTCAATAAGTTTGTTGATAATATAATTGTTTTCTTATATTTTGAAATTAATGGAGTAGAGACCCAACTCTATTGAAATTTATTTTAACAAAGAGTTTGCCACTAATTCCAAAGAATTTATTTCAATTACCAATGAGTATGTTGTGTGAATCTCTTCGTATAAGCAAGTTTAAAATATTAGAAGCATCAAAATCTTTAGTGAAGTTATAGTCATGACTATGATAGCAAGGAAGTTCTAGTTTGAAAGTGATGAGATGGCTTTGTCCTTTAGGGTTAATTAGCTCAACTACAATGCCAATCCGTTATTTTGATTTTGATCCATCAATCTTAGAGCCCATATATGATCTTTTGTTGTTATTTGTTAACTTCTTGCTCGAGTGTTTTATCTTTTGTTATTATTTGCTTAAATTCTCTCTCAAGCGTAATTATAGGAGCATTGATTCCAAGTTTGGGTCTTTTATACTTCATTGGTGTTGTATTGAGTGATAATGTCTCATTTTTAGCTCAAACTTTATTCTAGTCTAGTCAACAAGACCTCACAAGTTCAACATGTATCCATTTTCTTTGACCAATCTCTATTAAGTAACATTTCATATGAATTTAGGGTTTTCTCTACTTGTGTCTATGTTATACTAATATATTCATATTAGAAGTAAGCTATATATGAATGTGTTTCAATTCTCACACAAAAATATCATTCAAAAATGATATTTGGTAAATAGAGTCAAGCATGGCATTACTTTAGGCAATTAAATCAACAAGATAATTGTGTAAAATCTTATAAAATATCCTTAGTTTTCTTTTGTTCAACTATGCCACTTGACTATTTGATTTTGCATCAGTTAATAATTGTGAAGTTGTGTTTGATTGCATCTTAGAAGCATTTGAATCAATAAGATAGTAGTGTAAATCCTTGTAAAATATTCTTTCTTTTAATAAAAAGTGGGGAGCTACTATTCTTTTTCCATATACTAGACTGCATTAGCAATAGAGATCTTAGTGGTGTCCTTTTTTAGATGAGATGTGGTTATAAATAATAACTTTATTTGCTTAGCAAACTCAATTAAAACAAAAAATTTGTTTTCCTATTTTTTGTTAGGACCTTTGTTTTATTTTGAGGTGGTTGCATATTGACTCTTTGTTGTTATGATAACTTTTGCACTTTTGGGCAGTTTGGGTTGTTGGTGGTATTAAGATTATGATGAAAACAACATTTGATGGTGTGGAAGTTGTGTTTGGACCTCTTTGTAAATAACCTTTGGTTCATTAGTGCTTTTTCCCTAGACTCATTTTTCTAAAACTAAAGCAATCTAAAGGAGTGAAAGGAGGAAGACATGTTAGGGCACACCATTGGGGAATTAGGAGCATGAATGGTCATCTTCATTGGCTTCTTTCTCCAAGTATTGTGTCCTTGTTGAGAGAGAGTACAATCTATAGCTAGATAACCCATCGCAAAGCGTTGTTTGCATTTGAAAGAGAGACCCTCATAGTTAAGTGGTTGAGTCCAAGACTTATCCCCCACAATCAAAATTACATCCTTGTGAAAGAGGCTTGGAAATTTCAATGTCTACAAGAATCCAAGCAAAAATAGTGTCACATGTATGGAGTGGAATTGTTACTTCAAGAAATGAACAATAGAATTGTCTATGGCCTTAGAGCATGAAACCTCCCAAAATTGGAGAGGAAAATTCAAAAGTTTGACCCACATTGGACTCACATTTAAAGGCTTGGTAAGAGGGTTAAATGAAATTGACCAAGGCTTTATGTAGAGTGTTCTCCCCAAGACTACAATTTACTGTCAAGCAACAAATCTCTCTCTTTTGAAGAGGTGAAAGGAGCAATGTTAAGAATATGTCACAATCTCACAAACTCGATATAATATTTCTACAAGTACAAATTAGTGAAATACATTGCCAAGTCAGTCTTCAAACTATGTAATATGTAATAAAATTTAATGAAAAAACATTCTTCTCCATTCCTAAGATTGCAAAATCTCTTATTATTGTGTATATGAAACTAACTCATCTATGGTTCAATAACATTTTGTTTCAACTACGTTGCAAGTGAGTATAGAGAGAATCATCCTATAAAATACTAAACACAAAATAATGTCCACAAAATTGAATGGACAATAGGTGGAGATTTAAGCATGGTAAAAAATAAAGTTGATCTTAGATGACTAAGTTATTATCTATACTTCTCTTAACAAACCAATTATTGCGTTGGTCACCTACCTAAACTAATTTATAAATAGATTTTCTCTTCCACTATTTTACTTTGGTTCATTCCCCTATAAGGATCAATAATCTTAACATAAATTCAATGATCGTTTATGCTCCTAACAAAACCCAGAATGCAAAGGCAACAAACTTTTGGTACATCTTAGGTGTTTGTTTTAGACCCATACAATGATCATTTTAATCTATAAACTAGCTCAATACTAATTGAAAATGGACTACTTGCTAGTTTACAATCATGCATATAAGACCATTACAAAATGATTTCCACATATTTATTCTAAGTCACCCAAAGTTTCATGTGTATGTGATCTATGCTAATCTCCATACCAAAAATATACTTCGAAGCAACTGTCTCATTTGTGTATGCAAATAGACTTGTAACTGTTGTATGTGTATGTATAAATAAGACGACGACTAAATTTTTATTATTAGCAATCTTAACATAAACACAATGGTCTTCTTTGTGCCTAACAAAACCCAAAACTTAATTGAAAGGCAACAAATTTCTTGTACCACATCTTAGGTGTTTGCTTTAAACCACACAATGATTGTTTTTATTTATAAACCTACTCAACACTAATTGAAAATGGAATACTAACTAGTTTACAATCATGCATATAAAACCATCACAAAAAGATTTCCACATAACATAAACACAATGGTCTTCTTTGTGCCTAACAAAACCCAAAACTTAATTGAAAGGCAACAAATTTCTTGTACCACATCTTAGGTGTTTGCTTTAAACCACACAATGATTGTTTTTATTTATAAACCTACTCAACACTAATTGAAAATGGAATACTAACTAGTTTACAATCATGCATATAAAACCATCACAAAAAGATTTCCACATACTTATTTTAAGTCAACCAAAGTTTTATGTATATGGCATTTATGCTAATCTCCATCCCAAAAAATATACTTCATGGCTCCCAACACATTTTGAAGGGCACACAATCTACTAAGATGGGGAGTGTGAATCAGTAGATCTAAACAATTTGAACAATTCCAAAAACCTTTACAACCACTTTATAGATTTTCAACATGAAGAGCACTGAACCATACAAGCTAGTAAGTAAAGCAATTAAAGCACAACACAAGATAACACCACCAATTTTTTACGTGAAGACTCAAAATGGGAAAAGCCACGATAAGAAGCTCTCACAAGTAGGTATATAATAAAGAAATTTTACAATATGAAGTAGGCACCAACATACCAAATACACCAATCCCCAAAAGATTCAATAGGCACCAACCTTCAAGAGACACCAATCCCCATCGAAATAGGGACACCAATCCTTGTCGAAACAATACAATAGGTAGAACACCAATCCTATCGGAACAAAAATAATGGTGGATATGAAATATGACACTAATATTGACACTCTTTTCTTCACACTTTTGTTACGACACATTTGTACATCCTACTCCTTGTACTTTCACTATAATCATTAATTACATTGGAACATACATGACACTACATTAACACTCTTTTATGTTGGCCAAGGATTCACACCAACCTAGACAACATAGGATGGGCCTCAATTCAAATTACATGAAACATGTAATACAGTGGTCCAAATTTGTTGCCAAAAGCACTTGACAACTTACGCCACTAAGGGAACCTTAAATTGGTCCTATCTTCACTCCACATGCTTGAATTGAATTTCACACACTTGTAGTTGTTATTGCACATGCCTTGAACTTAGAATAGCTTGATGAAGCTTTTGATACTTCAAACTCCCTGTACATTGAGTCGCACCATAAGAAACTAATAGAACTAGTATAGGCATACTCTTTCCAAATTGCAAAGCTACAACACATTTCTGAAAGAAATGCCTCCCATATTAATTAATCTCTTTGCCTAAAAAAAATCCTCTCGAACCACCACACTCATGCTATTGAAGGTAGTCATGCCACAATTGACATGATACAAGATATGATAGATTAGACAACCTACACAACATGCTTTCAGAACCTTAAGAATGCTATCAATACTTGTACTCCTACAATCTTTCATCATCTTGACAACCTTCACATTTGATACCTTTGACACCCTTTGATAACCACTAACATCAACAATATGTTGACATCAATTTGACATCAATGAAAACCTATGCTCAACAATCTCCCCATTTGTGATTGATGACAAACATCAAAATGTTGGGACCACCAAGACTCACACTAGAACATCAGAAAGAATAAGTCTGAATGATTCATGTGTTGTCCCATCTACTCCCCCTGTGTAAGATATGACATTGAAAGATAGAAAAATTAGATAGATATTCTTTCTAAGCAATTCAACAATCACCTCCTCCATAATTTAATTCTTTCTTCAATTCAACTCTTTCTCACCCTATGATGGATATCCTTTTTGAGCAATTCAACATTTTGCACTCTAATTTCTCTCCTAACTAGTATAATCGTATCTAGAACCCTATTTCTGAATAGACTCCCTTTAAGTCCATGCATCACAATTTTTGAACAACATTCTGCAAGAGCGCCAATCCTTCTTGCAGCAAGGAGCCCAAGCTCCCCCTCACCCTGTACTTTTATCGGAGAAACTCAAATGTCTCCTTAGGAAGTGGCTTTGTGAATATATATGAATATATATATATTCCAATTGTACTGCTTTCTCAACAACCTTCTCTCTTTTTTGCTGGGCCTTGCTTGGGAGCTGGTTTTTTTAGTTGGTTGTAGGTTGTCTTTTTTGCAGCTTTGTTTTTTAGGGTTTGTAAAGGGTTTTGGGTCCCTTCAAAACTTGTTTTTTCCTTAGTAAAAAACAACCTTCTCTCTCAAGAAATGATATTTGATTGCAATGTGTTTTGTTCTTGAGTGCATCACTGGATTCTTTGAAATATTTATTGCACTTGTGTTATCACAAAATATAGTAATAGGATCTTCAAACTCAACCTTCATCTCCTTCAAATTCTACTTCATCCAAAGCACCTGAGTACAACATGATGTTGCAACAATGTATTTCGCTTTTGTTGTAGATAAAGAAATTGATTCTTACTTTTTACTTAACCAAGACACCAAACTTTCTTCAAGGAAGAATGCACGAACACTAGTGCTCTTTCGGTCATCTACAGATCCTACCCAATCTGCATATGTGTATGATGTAAGAGTGAAATTTTCACTCTTTGGATACCAAAAACCAAATTCTTCAATAGCCTTCAAATACCTAAAATTCTCATCACCTTCACATGAGTCTCAAACAGGATGCATAATATTCGACCTGGATGCTATCACATACAACAAATTGCCAATCATAAACCGATACAACGTTTGATCTGTCGAAGCAGACTCATCATCATTGCTCAACTTACCCCTGGTAACCATAGGTGTTGCAAAAGGTTTGCAATCTTCCATGCCAAACTTGCTTAACATTTGATTGAACAATCTACACTCCCAAGAAAAAACAATTATCCTAACATAAACATCTCAAACTCATTCCACAGAGCCTTTTGAAAGTTTTTGCACATTTCATCATTGCTTCCTCCAAAAATAATGTCAACATAGACCACAACTATCAACAATTGTTTTTAGCAACATGATATCAAAGAAGACCGTTGGTGCGCTGGGCGGGAGTCTGAAAGTTTTGAACGGCTCAAAGTCCCAAGGCTTGGGCGAGGGTTGCCAAGTGATCTACGGGGGTCACTCTTCTTTGGGAGTGGGGGCTTCCCCTGATCCTCTTGATATATTGCAGGTACTAGGCCAGGGCATGCGCACAGATGGGTGTGGCGACTGCGTTCCGGTGGTCTATGAGGAGCTTTGTCCTCACTCCTCCTGTTGCTTCCTTTGCGGGTGCCCAGGTCACAGCTAGGGTTTGTCCTTTGCCTTGTGCTTGGGCCTCCCCTGTTGTGGTTTGTGGGCTTGAAGTTGCTAAGAATGAGGACTTCTATGTGTGTAATGGTGTGGTCTGCAGGTTTAACAGGTTGTGGCCCTCCCTTCCTGGAAGCCTATTGTTTTGGGATCGATTAACTTATATCCCAGTGCTAGAGGTTTTTTTCTTTGCAACTTTTTCTTCCTCGAAGGATCGTGACAAAGTGTTGGACAAAATGTGGATTTGGGGTGTCCACACAACCTCTACAGAATCCTTGTTGCACGTATCCATTCAACCTTGCATACCAAGCTTTAAGAGCTTGCTTGAGTCCATACAAAGCCTTCTTCAATCTGGGTTGTTGGTGTATTGAAATCCCTTCCAGTTGCTCAATGTAAACTTCTTCTTCAAGTTGTCCATTCAAGAATGTTGACTTCACATCCATCTGATACACATTGAAATTCTTAAATGCTAAAAGAGGTGAAAACATCACAATTGCCCCCAGTCTGGCCACCAAAGCAAATGTCTACTCAAAATCTATACCCTCAACTTGAGCATATCTTTTACACAGATCTAGCTTTGTTTTGGATCACTTCATCTTCTTCATTCAACTTAATTCAAAATACCCATTTGGTTCCAATCACATTTTTGTCCTTAGGCCTTGGGACAAGTTCCCAAGTTTAATTCTTCATGATTTGATTTAGTTCTTCTTCCATAACATCAATCTAACCTTGTTCATTACTTGTTTCTTTGTATGTCTTAAGTTTTATCTTTGATAGTAAAGCAAAGTGTACTTGTTCTTTTGATCTTTCTAGCCTGATTTGGATTAGAACCCCATTGTCTTTGTCACCAATAATCTAATCTATAAAATGATTTTTTGAACATTCTTAGCTGCAGTTTTTAAAACAACCTTTTCTAGTTCTTCAATGTTACTATGAATTGATTCCTTTAATTTTTCAACTTCCCAAATACTAGTACTCTAAATAGTTTCATCAATCTTCACATCAGCACTTTCAACTATTCTTTTCAATATTTTATTATAGCATTTGTAAGCTTTGCTTCTTAAAGAATAAACAAGAAAACTACCTTCATCCGAGCTTGAATCAAACTTACCCAAATTCTTATCTCTTTTGATGTAGCACTTGCACCTAATTTGAACTCTATTCAAAATGTATATTGTTGTTTGTGTAGCTTATCTCTAATACATATCCAACAAATTTGCTTGACATAACATAGTTCTTGCCATTTCTTGTACAGTCTGGTTCCTCCTTTCAGCAACTCCATTTTGTTGCGATGTTCTATGGATGAAAAATTGCCTCTAGATTCCATCCTCTTCACAAAATCTCTCATACTTCTTAGTTGTAAATTCTCCACCTTTATCTGATTTTAGGACTTGGATTCTTCTTCCAATTTTATTCTCCACCATAGCCTTAAATGCTTTGAACTTCTCAAAAGCTTTTGACTTTCTTTTAGATATGCAATCCAAGTCATCCTCGTATAGTCATCAATCAACATCATGAAAAGCTTGCCACCTTGTGGACTTTTAGTCTTCATTGGTTTGCACAAATTTGTATGTACCAAATCCAATGGATTTAATGTCAAATACTCCTTAGGTGATTTTTTTCTTTTTGTTTGCTTCCCTTCATGCCATGGCTTGCAACTGATTGATTGAGGTTTCTTGATTCTTGACATATCCCAAACCAACCCTTTTGAACTATTTTTGACAATATCATCAAAATTAATGTGTCATACCTTTTATGGCAATGCCAACTTTCATCTTTTTGCACAGTGAGACATCTCTTTCCATTCAACTCACTAAGGTGATAAATATCACTGCCTGTCCTGCTTCCTTCCACAATCAACTCATTGATACTTGATTTTCTTATTTCACAACCATTAGCACTAAAGGATAATTGATATCCCTTATCACACTGACTAACACTCAAAAAATTATGTTTTAAACCTTAAACTACAAAACACCATGTGTCTTTGTCTTACCACCATCAAGACTTAAAGTACCCTTATCGGATATTTTTGCAATAGAATTGTTTCCAAGGGTAATCAAACCACCTTCAAATTCCTTGAAATTCATGAACTTATTTTTTTTATCTCTAGTCATATGACTAGAGCAACCGTTGTCAACGATTCACATGTCTTTCCTCTCCTTCTGAGCATGCAACGTTGTTTGAGCAATCAAAGACTTCTTAGACTTCTCTTCTGAAACCTTCTTCCAAGATTTCTCCAAAGCATCACTCTTTCCTTTCTTTGATAACTGGGAACTCACAAAATTACTTTTCCAGTTCCTTGTAATATGTCCAAAATTGTTGCACTTGAAATGATAAAATTGAAATTGAACAAAGGTGCAAATGCATTATTACTGATAAAATTATTTATTCTTACTGGAACTCTTCTACAATCCATAGCCTTATGCCCATAATCATTACAATTAAAACAATAACTAGAAAAAAGAAAACTTGACCTGATATTGTATCCTTGTCCACCAGATCTCATTTTGCTTTGTACTTGAATAAATCTATCATTGAGTCATGCTTCCATTACTTGTTGATGTCCTCTCTAATTTTGAACTTCTAGAACCTGTCACCTTCGGACTTACCTTAGTACTCTTCTCGAACTATTCTATCACCTTTTTATTTTGACCAAAATTGACTTCGGTTTTGCCATGCAAAACTTTCTAACCTTCTAATATTTTATCTATGATTTCAATTCTTTTATTGAAATTCAATCACAAATGTTGATTTGTCTTTTCAAGCTCTTTTCTGGTTGCAACAATCTCTACCTCAAGCTTTTCACAGTCTTTGTCTCTTGCTAGTAACTTCTCTGTCAAAACTTCTTCAATTGTCTTAGTTTCTTATGTTTGAGTCTTCAGATCAACAATGATCTTTTCAACAATCTTCAAATCTTTTGCTATTTTCTCTTTAGCTCTTACTTCTTTTGCAATTTTAATATTTAGCTTCTTGATCTCTTTGATATGCTTCATTTTTTCCTTCAGAACCCATTTCAACATCACCATCAATAGTTTCAAAAGCCATGAATACAACTTTTCCATTTTCTATAGAATATTCTTCTTTCAACTTCTCCACAATTGAATTCCTTGAAAGGTAATTTACCTTTATACTTACCAGAATCTCTTTGCAGCTTTCTAACAAAATTTGCTTATTTAAGATCTAATCCACAATCAAAATCTTGATCAACATACTTCAAAAATACTCTAAAAGCAGCTTCTTTTCTTATAGAATCTTCACTTTCAAATCTCATCTCAAATGCAGTTGATGTTCCATGCAATTCAATCAACTTTAAACTATTCACATATTTAGCAAAAATTTCAAGTTCAAACCTTGTAGGTAAGGATATGAGTACCTTCTTTACAACAATCTTTTGTAGAAGTGTTTACAAGTGGTCCCATAAACAAGATTAAATATGTAGCTTTAGTAGTGACAATGAACCCAAACATTAGTACTCCTCCAAGGCCACAAATTGAATTTGCTAAGATTTCACCGTGCATAAACTAGTTGTTCATGCAACAACTTACCATGACAAAGATAGCATGGAGGCTTAGATTCTACATTTCTTATGGATTTATACTATCATGAATGATCTTGATGGATCACAGAAGCAACAATTAGAAAATATTCAATCATAACATAGCTAAGATAAGGTAACTAGTATTAGAAGTGAACATTCACTTTTCACTTTTATCTAAACTTTTCCAAAAGATTAAGAAAGCCAAATCTACATGGACAATTTGGTTACCCTAATGATTGTCAACAAAACATATATTGATATTTCAACATGGATATAACAATTTAAACGTGGGATGCAAACTTAGGAAAGTGCATATGAGTAGATCAAGATCACTTACAAACAATTGCATTCTTAGCCAAAGAACTCAAAAGATTTTATCAATTTGGAGGATGATTTCAATATGTTTAATAAAATAAATTTCAATTCTAACCATAAAAAGATTCTCTTAGGACAAGACAATGTTTTAGAGGAAGAAAAGACATTGGCAAACAAAAACCTAAAATAGGTTAGACTAGTAGTCATTATAAGGTGATGTCATAACATCTAATGATGTTCAATAACTTTCAAAAACAAGGAGATACAAAGACATGATGCACACATACTTACATAGTTAGAAGTTACATGTATATCTATCCCCTGCTAGAACATAAGTGACAAACATATAATATTGGAGATAAAGAAGAAAAACACAAAATAATTGGATAAATATATAATGATTGTTATATAAGCAAAAGTACTACCCAAATATATGTGATGTATATCTCTATGCTTGTTGCTGGTATATAATATAAACATAATGATGTTGTTGTATAACATGTGTGTGGGTGTTTAATTTACTTTTATTTATGATTATTTTTATATTGCATTAACCTTAGGGTTAACTTCTCTAACATAAGTAATACAAACATTGGACCTATATTTTATTATCAACAATAAGCTATGTTAGAAATGATGTGCACATTCATATGGTCAATTTAATGTGTTTACAAAATCATTATAGCATAATAGATTGTTTCAATGACCAAAAAAACATTAAACTTACATTAGCAAGTGTGATTGATTTTAAGATGTAATTATTATTCATCCATGTTTTATGATTCTGGTATTATCAATGTTGTTATAATACTAACTTCATTATAATTCATATTTTTCCTTGTTTATAGAATTAATAGCCTTAATTATAATAAAAAGTTCCAGCACCCATCCATTTTAAAGACATCAAAAGATATCAAACCCATCTATTTAATTTATGACATTTAATATTAATCTATTAACATCATTTGGAATATGAGAGAAAATACAATAGAGTTGTGTTAATTGATTGTTGGATTTGACAAACAAGTCAATAATGGAGTTTTAGAAGCCTATTAAGGTGGTATGCATAATTTTTTTAGATGTAAACAAAGATTGGGTGGCAAATATCCATGTTTAAGAAGATTCAATTATTTGGTTTTGGGCAAAAAAAAATCTTCATTTTGTCTACTTAGAGAAACTTTTCTTCCCAATAATGCACAAGAACAAACTAAATTGGCAATTTGTTGTTGGTGTGAATTAGGTTTTTTACCTAAGTCGTCCACTAGTAGGTCATTTTCACATGTTAAGTTTACTTAGGCCCTAAGAATCTTTCTAGAAGTCTTATTTGACATTAGTTATGTTCTTATCTTTTGTCATTTAATGTTTGTATCTTAAGTCATTTAGTATTAGTAGTCTCATGACATATGATTAAGACACTTGTAATGATCGTGTGTAATCCTAGTCTCACCTTGGCTATATAACCAAGGGTTCTCATGGGTAAATAAGCAATCATAATCTATCTTCTGCATCCTTTGATAGAATAGCATAATTCTCTCATAACTAATCTCTCTTCTACTTTCATGAAATTCCTAAATCATGTCCATTTTGTTGTTTTTGGCAAGTGGCACATGTAATCGCATTGAGCATAAAGTGTAAAATCATATATTGTTGGGGGATTTCTTAATTGACTAATTTGGGGGAGGGGGCTAGAGGAGGGGTTAATTTTGTGGTGGTTGATTGCTTTGTTTTGCTTGTTGTGTGTTCATGCAATGGAGAAATCTCAAGTTGAACTCTTCACTCAATATAATTATGCTTCATGGAGAAAATTAGTATGGAGTTATCTCATGGGAAAGGATTGTCTAGACATTTAAAAGAAATCGTTCCTCAACATACTGATGTTAGAAAATTGGCAAAATGGTAGATTGATCGTGAGAAAACTCTTGGATACATGTGTTCATTAATCTCTTTTGATTTATAGGAGGCCCAAAAACCCCAAGATTGACAATCAAATCATCAAAATTTGAGTACTTCACCCAGAGCTTGAGAAAAAAAATTGCCCCCCTTCGTAGATCGTATGGCTATCATAATTGCAAGTTGAAGTCATACAAAAAATGTCGCTATCAAAAATTGTATATATATAAACAAAACTTCTAGGTACAAATGTACCCTACGTACCTTATACTCTGTTTACTTGTCGACCTCAATAGAGTACCATGAGGCTTATTGGAAGCCACACAACAAGCCCGTCAACCCCCACATCCTCAAGCAACTTCGCCACCACTGAGTCCACTCCACCAACAAACCATTCTTGTCGACATAGGTGAAAGAATGCTCCAAACTTTGCCTCCCAATTCCATTATCAACATCCTAAATATTCAACAAAATTTCATTATGGAAGGCAAACTCCAAAGGCTCATAACTCAATCATACAAGCTACTTTTATGGAGCAATTTTTTTATTTGAGGTAAAATTTTGCACTCTTGACAATAGTGCAATTGGTTTTGATTTTGGTGCTTAATTTTTTCAAAAATTGTAAATTCTCACAAGTGTTGTTGAATCATGTTCATTTTGAGAACTTTCAAGGCTTTCTTCTCGCTTTTACAATAACATTTTTTGGTGCAATTTTTTTTTGCAAGTGCATAATTTGCAATGGTGTGATAAGATTGATCTCATTCTATGTAAGAATTGTACTTTGAGTCTGTGGCTAATTTTGGCATATGTAAGCACTAAAATCATGTCCACTTTGTTATTTTTACACTTCATGCTCAATGTGATTAAAGGATATCAGTTTGATGATGTTTTGATGAATCTTGATCATAATGGTTTTGACCACATCCAAAACTACATCTCCAAAATTAAACAACTAAAAATTTGCAATGTTAAAAAGGAAGCTCTACAATTGAATCTAAATGTGTTATCCAAGCAACATTTGGAGGAGGCTTTTTTATTTTCAAATGAGATATCTTTGTCTTTATATTATGTTATACAATCCTTTCTTATAGATTTTGGATTGTCATCTTCTATAGTGTGGCCTAGAATGCCTGTTTGGAGTGTGACAACTTTTGACATCAACGTGGAGACACTTGAGCATAATTCAAAGATATTATACATCGTCTTTCTTCCCTCATCTTAATTTCAAGTAATGGAGACATCCTACATACCATCTTGGTTTTTTTTCCCTAAGGAGAGGCATGTTGCTCAACGAGGTAGGATCATCTTGTACATTTAATTTCAACCATCTACCATCATTGTAGGAGACTTTACATTGAGGGGGGGGCGACATGGTCTCTCTTCTCTTTTATGGTGGGGTTTTTTCCTCAGTCTTCAATTAGAGCATCTTAATTCCATCTCTCTTTTGAAGAGTTTTGTTCCACTGAATTTTTTTTTTTTTCTCCATTTGTGAGAGATTGCATTTGTACATGGGTAGCTAACATGGCCTCGTAGCTAGGACCTATCTTTGCATCATTTGCATTGATTTGTTCCTTAGTTGCACTTAAGAGGGGTGTTGATGCCAATTAAATGTTTTACCTAACTAATCTACTAATAGGTTTTATTCACATGTTAAATTTACTTGGGTCCTAAGAATCTTTCTAAAAGTCTTAATTAGCATTGGCTCATATTTTATCTTTTATCATTTAATGCTTGTATCTTTAAGTATTTAATATTAGTTGTCTCATGACAGAATTAAGACACTTGTTATGATCTTGTCTAATCTTATGTCTCACCTTGGCTATATAACCAAGGGTTCTCATGTGTAAATAAATAATCATAATCTATCATTTGCATCTTTTGATAAAATAGCATTATTCTCTCATAACCTATCTCTCTTCTACTTTCATGAAGTTCATAAATCTTGGGTGGCTATAATCTTCAAATCTTGCATGGTGTAGAGTATTTAATACCAACTCTTACATTTGCAAGTAGTTTATTTCCATCACATAAGCTTCATGGAAAAATTGAGATGATGAGTTTTTAAATTAAATGATAATCGCCCTTACAACGCTATCCCTTGACCTAGCGTTTCTGAAAAGATGCAGAGATTCTCGTCTGATCCCCTCTTTTGTCAAAATTACCCACCACCTTTGGAGTGGCAGCACAAAGCACATTTTCTGGCAGGCAAGTCTTTCCCTCCTCAGATCGGTCATCCAGTCTACCAGAAAGATGATTGACCACTTGAACGCTAGACTATTACCGCTTCATCTGGAACTGGCTGCCTCTCTTCGGCCAGACCTTTGGGTTCGCCTCGACACTACCTCGCACGCTAGAGCTGTGGGTCGTCAAGAAGCATGCATCACCAGGCAAAAGAAAAAGTTTTTCTCCCTGCAGCGTAAGCAGCTGAGGTCAGAATCTTCGTTGCAAGCTTCAAATCTCACTCGACATTCCTCTTCATGGGTTCCTAGCATCTCATCTGAACCCTGTCGTTCTGGTAGCTCCTCTTCGGACCCATGTCCCTCTGGTGACTCTTTGCCGAATCATTTGTGTCCCATTCCAACAGCTTCCCCGCACAGGTCTAACCAATCCTTACCGTCTAAGATGGAACTGGCAGACATCACCAGTGGGGAGTCTTCTTCTTGCTCTCAGTCCGAACCTAGCTCAGACAGTCGCTTTCCACTGGTTCCTGCGTTGTCTCCATCATCTGAGCCCTCAAATAACATGCAGTCTCTCACTACCTCGGCGTTTCATCTCCCTGCTCGTTGTTGTTCTCCTAGAATGGTCCACTCCAAATCGGCCTCTCACTTGTTGGCGCCAGAAACTGGTCCTGTGTCCGCTTTTTCTCATGACACTAGTGGACGGATAGAACAGAAAGGTCCCCCCTTCACCAGTGGGCAGAATGGGCGAACGAAACACAACCAACCGGAGGTGCGCTCGCAATCCAACGTCCACCCACAAACGGCGCTACAGCAACGGTCATTTCCCAACGTCTCCTCAGCTTGGTTGGCAGGTACGTGTGCCAATAACCTCAAACCTTTCCATTCATATTCTGTAGATCATATTAATTTCTCTGATCACGTCTCCTTTCTTCTTTCTCCTCGAGCCTCTCCCCCTCCAAACCAACGGCCTGATTGCGATGGCGTATTTTGCTCTGCTCCTCAACCTTCCCCCAGCCGCTGCGTGCCTCCCTTAGCTGCTAGTGTTCCTTTCGAAATGATGGGTCAGTCTCCTCAACCACCCACAAACGTAGTGGCTGAGCTGTCGGGGGTCTCCTCTTCACCCACCCGCGCCGCCACTCTTTCTTTCCAACCTAGGCTGCACCTACAATCTCATGGGGCAACTGCAATACAAAGTCACGCGATACATGACTCCAACACGTCACTGCCACCGCCCTTCTCTAAACCGCTGGTGGTTCGTGACTGGGAGAGCAAGTTGGTGGTTAATCTATCCACTGCCACCTTAAACCCCCTTGCCTTCAATTTCCTAAAAAGAGGGCTTAACTTTTCGGTGGCTCCTCGGCGTATTCCTCATGTCGAGTTTCTCATCGAAATTGAGAATGTTGTCCGGGACCTCCCAATGGACATTGCTGAAGAGGTTAGACAGGATTGCGCAGTGGCCCTCAGACGTGCTAAGCCTCCGAGTGGCAACATCCCCAAAGCTGAGTTTGTCGCTTTCAATGAGTTAATGAAAAATAATGATCTAATCATTACCAAAGCTGACAAAGGCAATGCCACCGTTGTCATGAACAAGCCTGACTACATCTCAAAAATGCTTGACCTTCTCTCGGACGTCAATAGTTATAAAGTTGTTTCGCAAAATCCTTGCTCCAAAATTTTCAAAAAAGTCAAATACTCCGTTGCCCAATCCTCCTTTGATGATGCGACCAAGAAGCGTCTTTTACCTTCTAAAGAGGTGACCCCTCGTATATATGGGGTCCCAAAAATTCACAAAGCCGGTGTTCCTTTAAGACCCATTGTGGACACCATAGGTTCTCCCACTTACAAGCTAGCCTCCTACTTGGCCAAACTAATCTCCCCTCTTGTGGGAAAATCTGACTCCTTCATCAAAGACTCTTCTCATTTCGTTCAATTTATTCGTGACATCAAATTAGAAAGCAACGACATCTTGGTGAGTTTTGATGTCACCTCCCTCTTCACCAAAGTTCCTATTCCCGATGCTATCGAGATCGTTAAGCAAAAAGTGAATGTCGAGATCGCCACCTTAGTGGAATTATGCCTAAGATCTACTTTCTTCTCTTTCCAAAATGTTTTTTATGAACAGGTTGATGGTGTTGCCATGGGCTCTCCCCTCTCTCCCATCATTGCCAACCTATATATGGAACATTTTGAAGAAATTGCCCTTAGGTCCTTCCCCCTCAAACCAAGATGGTGGAAGCGATATGTCGATGACACCAATGTTTGTTGGCCCCATGGCCTCGACAAACTAGAAGAATTTCATGCTCACCTCAATAGCATTGCTCCGTCCATCTCTTTCACCAAGGAGCTTGAATCCGATAACCATTTACCTTTTCTTGACGTATCAATCCTCAAAAAATCCGATGGCTCCCTTGGTCGTCGCGTCTTCCGCAAATCAACCCACACTGATTTATACCTCCACTCCTCCTCTCACCATCATCCTAGCCAAAAATTTGGAATTCTAAAGACTCTTGCCACAAGAGCCTATCGTATCTGCGATGAAGAAAACTTAACCCAAGAGTTAGATCATCTTCGCCTGGTCTTTAGGCTAAATGGTTACACCAATAAACAAATCTCTAGAGCCCTCAACCATTCCAAACGTTGTTTCTTCTCTTCTTTCTCTCCCAATTCCAACTCCTCTTCCCAACCTACCTGTTTCCCCAGTGCCTCCTTGCCCTTTGTGGAAGGCATCTCGCATAAAATCTCAAAAATCCTTCTTAAAAAAGGCCTTCGTTGTGCTTTCAAGCCCCTTTCAACACTTAGAAACTGCATCCCGCCTCTCAAAGACCCAAAAAACATATATCAAAACTCAGGAGTCTACAAAGTTGTTTGCTCTTGTGGCACTCCGTACATTGGTGAAACGGGTCGAGCATTCAACACAAGAATCAGAGAGCATGGTGCTGACATCAATCATGAGCGTGTCTCAAAATCAGCCCTAGCCGAACACTCCTCTTCAACCAAACACCATATATGTTTAGAAAACACCCAAATCTTATTCGTTGAAGATAACTTCCGCAAGAGGAAACTCAAAGAAGCCATTGAAATCATCAATCACCCCAACAACCTCAATCGCGATGAAGGGTGGAGTTTAAGCCTCTCTCTTTCTTTGCCTAAGCTTTTAAAACTTCACCATCCCCTCGACCTTAATCCTTTTCCTCATAACGAAATTCTCGACTTCGGTTTATCGCGGATGAGCCTTTGTTCATCGATCCTTTAATTGATCTTTATTCTTCGAGATTGTGATCACCTTAATGACTTTATCCCTTCTCCTTTGTTTCGAGGTTTAGAAATGACGCGATCTTTATATCTTTAATGACTATTAATATATTATTTTAACTCATTTCAACACATATTTTAACACTTTTCAACACATTGATAGTTCGTCATACATTTAAAGTGATTAATGTTTTAATTTATAGATTAATTCATTTAAATCATCTAGATAGATTAATACATTTAAACCATTTAAATATATTGACCTATTTAAATCAATCTAACTTATCTTCCATCTTCATAACAATTTATAATATATCTAATTTATCTTTATGGACTAATATTCTTAAATTATCTAAATTGATTAATATATTTAAATCATCTAAATAGATTAATATATTTAAAAATTGTTCGAATAGACTAATATTTTTTAAATTATTTAAATAGATCAATATATTTAAATCATTTAAATATATTAATCTATTTAATTGTATCAATCTATTTAATAATTTAAATAGATCATTCTATTTAAATATAATCTTATAACTAAATAGATTAATATTTTTAATTATATTTAAATTATTTGAATAGATTAATATATTTAAATCATTTAAATATATTAATCTATTTAAATAAATATAACTTATTTTCCATCCTTTTAATAACTTATAATAAATATAATTTATCGTTATAGATTAATATTCTTAAATTATCTAAATAGGTTAACATATTTAAATCATCTAAATAGATTCTTATATTTAAAAATTGTTCAAATAGATTAATATATTTATATTATTTAAATAGATTAATATATTTAAATCTTTTAATATATATTAATCTATTTAAATATATCAATCTATTTAATAATTTAAATTGATCAATCTATTTAATAATTTAATAGATCAATCTATTTAAACATAATCATCTAACTAAATATTTTTTAATAGATTTATTTAAATAGGAATATAATAAATCTAATTTATCTTTCATCTTTATAATAATTTATTTCTAAATCATTTAATCTATTTAAATAGATCAATCTATTTAAACATAATCATCTATCTTAATAATTTTAATAGAATTATTTAAATAGGAATATAATAAATCTAAGAATAGATATTAGATAATTTAAGAATTTAAATCTTGAATATATTCAAGATTAATATTCAAATATCTATTAAAATTAATTTTATATCTATTTTACTTTTATATAAAATGACTTATTTAAATTATTAAATAGATTGATATATTTAAATAGATTAATATATTTAAATGATTTAAATATATTGATCCATTTAAATTAAATAGATTAATATTAATTATTTTCATTAATTTAAATAAAAATAATTAAATAGATCTTTCAATATTAATCTTGAATATCTATTATTTTATTTTTTATCTTTTATTTTATTTATATTTTACTTTATTTTATTTTATTTTAATTTTAATTTAATTTAATTTATTTTTTATCTATTTTAATTTTTTAAATAGAATGATCTATTTAAATTATTAAATAAGAGTGATATATTTAAATAGATTAATATATTTTATGAGTTTTAAATATATTAATAATTTATATAATCTTTAGATATTAATATAATCTTTATATAATATATAAAGATTATATTAATATCTAAAGATTAGATAAATTATTCTAGAGATTATATTTAAATAGATTAATATATATTAAAAGATTTAAATATATTAATAATGTATATAATCTTTATATGAATATATTTTTTATATAATCTTTATATAAATAATTTATATAATCTTTAGATATTAATATAATCTTTATATAATCTTTTGATAATCTGTATATAAATTTTTATATAATCTTTATATAATCTTTAGATATTTATCTAAATATCTATTATCTATTTATATATAATCTTTTGATTAATTTAATTATTCTTAAATTATCTAATATCTATTTTTTATATATTAATCTTAATTATTTAGCTTAAAATAATTAATAGATATTCAAGATTAATATTGAACATATATTAATCTTATCTAGCTTAATTTTTTGAATATATTAATAGATATTAATATTAATTTTAATATTTTTAAGAAGAACATATTAATAGATATTAGATATTTTAAGAATATTAATCTTGAATATATTAATTTTAGCAAGATATTAGATCACAAACATTAGCTTATCAAATATATTATTATAGACTACAATTTCTATTCTAATTTTTTTTGGTTTGTGACTCTTAATTTTTAATTTATCTTTCTTTCATTTTTCTTCTTTTCACTAATAAAGATATATTTCTTTTCTCTCAATTCCATTTTCTAATTTCTTCCCTGTCTCTCTTGGGCCTTGTGCCTTCTATCCCTCTACCATCTTTCTGCCTCTTTTTATACCTGTTAGGTCTGCAACAAACCTTTTTCATCTCCTTGAGCTCTCTATCCTGATGATGGATCACGGAGTGTGATCCGAAACGTCGATCCAAAAAAAGCTTACACAATCTAATCCAGAAATTGCTCTCTCATATTCTTATGGATTGTGGAAACCTAATAATATTGGTTAAGGTTTGTTTCAGGTTGTTTTTGTTGGATCAATTTATGTATGGGGTTTAGTGTTTCTTCCTAAGCTTTGGTGGCCATTTGTTAATACCTGCTGTGTTTTGGTTATTTCAGTCATTTTTTGTTTGTCCTCTTATCATTTTGTATTTTCTGGGGTAAAGGCCCCAGTGGAGCACTCATTTAATTATTAAAATAAATAAAAGTTTCTTTACAACCAATACACTATCACAATAGAATTCACAAAATGAAAATTACAGTCCATAGAGTTAAGGACTTGCAATAAAAACATTGAATTCAAATACACAAACAGAACAAAACAAAGGCTAAGAAAGTTGTTCAAACTTCTAACAATAAATAATTCCACACCACAACCAAACATATTACTATCACTATTGAAATCATAAAATGACAGTCGACCTTGATAAGAGTTTTTAAATTTCATATCATACACTCAGCCATATCAAATGCACTACCAATTTTTTATGCTAATTTTATTTTTAAATTCATAAATGTGATGAGGCAGTGAATTCTTCCACTTATCATGTCTTTCCAACCCTTTTAACATTTCTCACAGCTATGATTAAAAAGCTTCAAGCAGTGAATACAATATAAATTTATGAATAAGAAAGCATGCACCAAAAACTTAAACCTAATAATTAACTGAACAACGTTACACAAAACAGATTTTGCTAGCATAATCGTGTGCCAACTCAGAGGTCAACACTAATATTTGCTATATAAATGATATATTTAGTCCCATCTTTGTTTAGACTGGGAGCCTCTTTCACTAAAGATTATTTAAACTTGGTCTAAACTAATTTTCAAACTGTGCAAAAAAATGTTTATATATTCATGTAAAAGATTCAACTCTCCCCATAACCTTTGTTTATCTCAGAAAGATAATAATAGTTTTGAATGAAGTTACAGACTTTAAATTTTACAGATCAACCATTTTGCATTAGAAGATGTATTTTAATTAGTATCTAAGAATTTAAAGATCGACCATGTTACAGTTTTCAAGCCCAACAATTTAAATATCAAAGCAAATACTTCTCCAGATACCCAGCAGCTTTTGTTCGATCATGGAATTTGAGAGTGCATATGGTGATCCAAATGCTACTCTAATTGGTTCTAAAGATGGCCTTGACATGACAACGATTGTGAGGGTATATATAGGAAAAACACCTACAGGTCAATCACCTAGATTAAGGCAATATATATGGCCAATACAGGCAAACACTTTTAGCAAATAACAATTGTGAGCAACACACTTGTAATCTGTAAGCCTCAAGAAAAAATAAAAAATGCATGAAAAATGCAGACAACTTTAACAACTAATCATTTGTGCCTTTATCTAGGACTCCTACAATTTAGGGCACCCAAAACATCTTTGGACAAACAAAATAAAACAAAAGCACTGACATACACATCACCGATGAAGCCAAGACCATCAGAGTACCTACCTATATTTGCATATCTTTAGCTGGTAGTAGAATTAGAACCCTGCAGATTTAAACAAACTGTGCTTCCATGCGAGGCTCAAGATTTAATAACATGAGACTATAGAGGTATTGATCAATAATTTGCAAGGGGCAAAGAAGCATTCAGTTGTGCTAAGATATGCCAAAGTTAAAAAAGATCACTGCCATACCCATCACCAGTATTACAATAGCATCTGTAAATCAACATCAGTAAAGACAAAGACACCATTAAGGGTACCTAAAATCTTTGTATATCTTCAACTAGTGCAAGGAAAACCTTGCATATTCAATAAAATTTCTTTCCATGTAAGACTCATGATGTAACAGAATGAGGCAATCATAGACCAATGAGTGCAAAATGCAAAGAAACATTATATTCAGATTTCACAAATTACTTTAAAAGAAAACTAGCAAAAGAGAAAAGGTGATGAATGAAAGTTCAAAATTGAAAGTGTGGGAAGGACCAAATTAAAGACATGTAGATCAGAAAACATAAAAGCACAAAAGTAATTGGCAATTTAAAGCTGTCTTGAAATTACAAGGAGAAAATATGCATAGTTGTAATAACAAACTAACGAAAATTAAAAATGTGAAGGCCAAAGATAATCCAGAGATCTCACAAATTAGACCAGTCACAAAGTGAAATACTCGCTAGTGTCTAACAGGAAGCATGAGAAGATGAATTAGAAGAAATCCATAAAGAGTACATTGGCAAAGAGGCCATATAAAGTATTAAACCATTCTTTACATCAAACTTTTTCCTTGTGCATATGGCAAAGCATGAGGAGAAGTTAAATGACTAAAATACCAATAAAGCTTAACAACTGCTTAAAAATGTCAAAAGTTTGCTTGACAAGCACAGTAAACAAAAATGAACAGCTACAAATATCAATGACTCTCCTCCTTGGCTACTTGAAAACACCAAGAGTATGTGAGTAAAACATAGTAAGAAAAGATGAAGACTGCCCAATAGTCAATACAAATAAATCTCTCCAAGCTCAATAAATCCACATCAAATGGGCGCATAAAAAACATATCTTCAATATTGCATCAGCCCCATCCTCTAAATAGCCAGCTGCACAATTCTGTAGAACAATGAGAAACTTTGTACAGAAGTAGGCCTTTGAAAAGTAAGTAAAGCCTTCACAATGCATCGTCAAGAAATAATGGAATGACGCAATTCACAGCATGCATTAAAAACTCGATTATAACCAAAGCACAAAAAACATGTATAAGAACATTTAATCGTTTGTCAAAAAACAAAAAACAAATTCTTACCACCCCAAGTACGGGGGTTCATAAATGGAGAAAAGAGTGATAAATTAAGATTTACAATCAAGACATAAAGCACACATTCAAAATGGAGCATATCCTCAATTAATTGGAAACCTATCACTTAAAGTTCAATAAGATGCTAAACTGGATAAATATAATGAATAATAATCAATATGAATACAAGCCAAGGTTCCAAACAAAAACATATGTTAAAATGGATAGGAAAGAAAAAAGCACAATTGCAACACTCCTTGGAGAGAGATTCTAATTCACAGAAAATAAATAATGGAGATTACAGCCAGATACCATGCCACAACAAAAGCCCAGACAAAAACCTTAACCATACAGCATCATAGGCTCTCCTAACAAGTCCATGACTCTCTGCAGACACTTTCCATAATACTGAATCTACAAACAATTCTATTCTGTTGACCAAACAGAGCACCTACTAACACATCCAAAACCAAATAGAATTTGCAGGTGCATTTTGGTTGTTCACAAAACAGGTTGCTAATACAACTGATCTAAGGTTTTACTTCAAAAAGTCTAAAGTTAACTTGAACCGCTTGAACTGTGATTATGGTTTTGAAAGATCTCAAAAACAAATCAATTGTATCAATAAATATATATTGCACAAGAGCCCTGAAAACACCAAATTGACCTAAGTTTCTAACAACATAACTTCAAACTAAATAAATCTAACATGAAAAACATACCAACATGCAATGAGAATATCATTTTTTCTATCCAACACATACTACCTATCCCTTACACAGGAAATGAAGCGACCACAGAGTACAGAACGCTTACCTAACGTTGCAGATATGATGGCAATCCTCCCAAGGAACTGCCTCCTGACTGCGATGTTCTAGGCAATCCAGACTGGCTCAGCTGCTGATTTTGATATGCATTTAGTCCTGGCATTGCCGATTGTGAATTGTAAATGCCAAGCGCCGCTGCATTAACACCACCAACTCCTCCATGTTGAGAACCATAACCCCCACCAAAACTAGGATGTACTCCATATGAGCTAGCTGAGCCCAAGGAACCTTGGGCTGAGGGCGAAAAGGCTTGAGAAAGCGTAGAGGAGTTCAGCGAAGAGGCCAAAGAGGGATTCATAGAAGCCAGAAGTGACGGGTTCATGTTCATCCCACCAAAGTTATGATTTTGGCTAGCTAGGATAGCATTAAAAGCATTACTAAACCCAGGCAATACACCATGGGCAGACCCAAAAATCGAACCCTTGCCATGAGTGAGTGCCAGGTCATTAGGATCCAAAGGCCCTGCCAAGGTAGCCTGTGTATATGAACTAGTATTCTTCTGCTTTTGATTATCCGTGGCTCTTTTACAGTGCATTGAATGGCCATCAATATTCTTATTAGGTTCCTCCAGGGCCTTCTTAGCGCCTTCCGCGGTCTTATATATAAAAAGAGCAAATCCTCTGGACTTCCCAGACTGTTTATCAAACCCTAGCGGCCCTTCTTCTACTTCACCGTACTTTGCAAAAAAGCTAAGCAATTTTTCAGCGGGCATATCAGCGGGTACGTTACTTACATAAATCTTGCGTCCCGTGAGGTCGTTAACCGGCTGCTGCGGCGCGGGGCCCGTGCAGGCCATCTGGCAGGCGGTCATCCGGCTGTCGATTTTCTTGCTCGGCTCCTTCAAAGCCCTCTGCGCAGCGTCCATATGTTTGAAGGTCACAAACCCGTAGCCTTTTGATTTTCCGGTCGCCTTGTCCATAATAACTATGCATTCTTCGAGTTCGCCGTACTCAGAAAACACAGACTTTAGGGTTTCGGAGGTGGTGTCCCAGCCGAGGCCGCGGATGAAGACCTTCCGGTGGGCTGGATCTTTGTCGGCGAGCTTTCGTATGTTGCCTAATACGTCGGTATCCCTGGCCACGACGTCGCAGAGAATGCTGATGAGCTGCTCTTTGGCGATTGATCGATGACGATCTTTGACGCGCTTTGTTCCAGCCGATGCGCGCCTTTCCCGACGCGATGCCGAGCCGCGATCCGACGGATTTTGATGATGGTTTTTGATTTGCCGGCAGATCTCGTGGTTGTTGTCTTAATCCCGAACTCCGGAGGATCGGATCTGATTCTAATGGTCTGTCTCACCTGGGAGTAAATCGAAAGCTGTTTCGCACGCCGTCTTGTTTGGTTAGGTTATTTCGTATATAGGCATTTCGAGCCTCCAAACGATGGATTGTTTTAAATTACGGTCAACAGAACGTGGCATTCAAGTAATGGCTCTTTTTTTTTAAAAAGAATTACAAGGTGTAGGGATTTTGGCCAATGCTTGTAACATCTAATTTTTGAATTTGAAATCGATGGCTCTAATAATTAGGTATTGTTTGTTCTTATTTGCATGATTAGTTAAACTAACGTTTGTATCATTAGGTGGTATAATGGATGTGTTGATAGGAAAATACGAAGAATTTTTTGTTGTCAAGAGTTTTTCTAATTTTATATTAGTTTGAACGTGTCTATGATTAAGGGGATGTACAAATAGTTGGTATCATAGTGGTTTCAAATTATGATTAGTTAAACTAGTATTTGTATCATTAGGTGATATAATGGATGCATTGATAGGGAAATTTGAAGAATATTTTGGTTGTCAAGAGTTTCTCTCTTGTTTCATATTAGTTTGAACATGTTTATGATTAAGGGGATGTGTAAATAGTTGGTATCATAGTGGTTCCAAATCAATCCCTTCATTTCAAAAGCAAATGTGTGTAGTTTTAAGTATATATATTGGATGATAAAGGGGGGGAAAGAAGTTGAATATGAGTTAGAAATAAGTGATGGTGAGACATTTTTTGTTTTTAAAAAGGTCATGAAAGTCATACAAAACTCTAGCAAAGAAGATTGGCAAGGACATGATCTCCAACATCAAAAGTTATGTATCCATCACCATGAAATGCAAATCTCTATTGCTTTCATTATGTGTATATGCCACTACATAACCATTGTCATTCTCAACAATCAAGTTGGAATTTCATAGAACAAAGAAAGATTTGTTATTTTAAAGGATTCAAACTACAAAATTTCTTATCCCATTATCCAAACAAAAACACCCACAACAAAAACCAAGAAGGTCAAGAGGGCAAAGGAAAGTTTCAATAGATAGCCCAAAGGTCTACGCTTACAATCACACTCACAACTTGTCAATGCATACTTCAATTTACTTCACAAGTAGTAGATAGTCAACAAGAAAATAAAGAAAGTGAACTATTCTACATGTTTATGTTGATGAGAATAAATATTGATTTTAGTAGAAAAAAATGTTTTTAATTGGTTGGAAGCTACAAATAATAACAAGTGTCACACAAAAACTATTATTTGTCATTATTTAAGATATTTGAAAGTAAAGTTAATAATAAGTAGAGGGACTGGAAAATATTAATTGCTATAATTACCCTATAATGAAATGAAATAATAACTTATGTAGTGAGCAAAAAGTTAGCTAGCACACTAAGATTTTGATACTACTCTTACTTGAGCTTTATTACGATACATAGTTTTCTAAATAGTGGAGATCCTGATTATCTATATTTGTAATCCATAAAAGCACCACATATGTATTTCTCATTCTCATGTTAACAAGCACAATTGCAATTGTGAGCACTAACTCAACAAGTCAAACATTTATAGTTGTTGTTGATGACAATAATGATCACTAAATTTTATATTTTCTTGATATATGAATTGGACAATTTTCCTTTTGAGTCAACCTAGCACTTGCAAATGCATCTATCTTACCTCTACTATAGATTGGAGCATTCATCTTAATAGTTGCATAAAACAATTTAACTAAAAACTCTTAACACAATAATTGAATATACAAGCAATTCAAAATATCATTTATAAAACACAATAGTATGACTATATTTTTTTGCCTATTTTGTTATCATTATTAATGCATATCATTAATTATATTCCCCTTTTATGAGTTTTATATGATATGAAGATAGAAAGATAGTGAACAACATTTTGATCATCCTCCATTAAAATTGCCTAAAGTGGCTGAAATAACTATTATATAGAATAATGTACATGCATGCCTAGCTCTTAGTAAGGCATGCTAATCTCTTAGTAAGGTACTCCAACCTCTCAAGTGAAAAGAAGCAATGGTGTAAAATATGCTTCCTATATTAAACTTTGAGGGTAGGTATGTACAAAAAATTAAAATTATAATTGTAAGAGAGAATAATTGAGAAAATTACACCTTAACACATAGGTTTGTGTGGGGAAAAACATTTCAAGAGTAAAAAACCACACTCTAAAGTATGAACCAATCGTATTATCAACAAACAAACATTACAATATAATATCCAAAGATAGACCCTTATAGGAGTATGACCAACATGTAAAATTAGAAAAATTATGATAGCATAATAGTTCCTATAAATTGTTAGGAATTAAGGTGTCTCAATCTTAGCAATTCCTAAGTTATTTATTTTTTATTATTTTTTATTTTTCCATGATTATTTAACATTTGTATTATTAAATATTTATGCTTCATCAAAAGGGGTGTGAGATTTTGAGTTGACACTTTTGCCATATGTCAATGCTTTGAAAAATAAGTTATTAGTTTTGATATTACTATCAGAATTGAACTATGTAGTTTTATGAGTCAAACTCATTGACCCATGTTTCTTGAGTAGTGGTTCACAAGACCCCATCTCTCATGATAATGAAAGTTTCACTTAGCACTCGTTGCATCTAGGTGATGCTCATATAGGTGAAGCATTGGGCCTTCCTAGGAGGTCACCCATCCCAGTACTACTCCAACTCAAGCGCACTTAACCACAAAATTTTCCCCAAGGTTAAGCACACTTCGCTTACAACCCTATTTGCAAAACCTTCAGCAAGTGTTGTGTCTTATGAACCATTCATTATAGAGCTCCTTTAGCTCATTAATTGATAAGTAGGAGATATTGTCCACTGTGTATCAAATTGTGATATTGTTATTAGGATTCAATTATGTAGTTTTATGAATCAAACTCATTGACCCATGTTTCATGAGTAGTAGTTCAAAAGAACCCATCTCTCATGATAATAAATGATCCACTTAGCACTCATTGCATCTAGGTGATGCTCATAGAGGTGAAGCATTGGGCCTTCCTGTGAGGTCACCTATCACAATACTATACTCTAGCTCCAGCATGCTTAAGCACAGAGTTTTCCACAAGGTTAAGCCCACTTAGCTTGCAACCCCATTTGCAAAACCTTCAACAAGTGTTGTGCCTTATGAACCATTCATTATAGAGCCCCTTTAGCTCATCAATTGATAAGTAGGAGGTATTTTCCATAGTGTGTCAAATTGTGATATTGCTATCAAGATTCGGGTAAAAGCACAAAATTGTGTCACACTTTTAGCCAACTTATCAACACAACTAAATTTAAGTATTTCTAACTAAAACTCAATTTTGGTCAAATATATGATCTAGTAAGATTCATTCTAGCTATGTTAGATACTTCCACAACTTTTTCAACTAAAATTGTTGGCTAAAAATATATGGAGCACCACTTTGAGTCCAATTTACCAAAAAAATAAAATTATTTGAAAACTTGAAGTTTCAATAACTCCTACTAATGTAAAATATTTTTTAAATATAAAAATACCCTTTGTAAATCCATAAGTGTAGTTTTCTAAGAATATATTTATTTTAATAGTTTAATTATTATTTATATTTATTTTTTTATTT
>VDFB02110636.1:0-27147 GCA_007258455.2 Sequoia sempervirens | reverse complement strand
TAATATCTTGTGTGAGAAAAACTTCCAAAAATTCTTAATTAATTAAAAGATAATATCCCTCTTTTCACAAAAACTCTAAAAATCAAGAATAAAAGAAAACTCATTCTTTAAAAGCCAGCTTTTTTAATTAGATCTGTATTCTCATTGGTTCAAACAATTCTTTCATTCTTTTATTTGTTTTATTGTTTTAATTTCTATTTTTACCACTTTTCTTGCACATCACATTATCTATTTAATTTAAATAATTTATTCTAATAATTATCTTCAATCAGATAATTAATTGAAATAAATAACACATATTTAATATTTAATTATCATTTAATTGCAATATAAGATTTTCAAAAATAATTAAATTATTTAAATATTAAATTACAATTTAATCTAGCATTAAAATAAATAATTTATTTCAATCATTAAGATAAATCATAATTAAAATAAGACAAAACACATAACACAACAGGCAAAAACGACAATGACACAACATCAACTATACCAACAAATGAGACGACCTGACATCATGGAACGGGAGGACTTCATCGTCACCTCTGTATCAACATTTATCCGTTGGGTTATTTGGTGCTCACCCTGTCCTGCCGAAGCAGGTGGAATCGAGACTTATACCTGCAATCCTGCATACAAACGAAGTTGTGTACATGTGCATATATATATATCAAAGCATTAAATCAAAATACTGCATTGTGAGAAGGAATTGCAACATAACAGGGCACTCACGAACGAGTGATGCTATATTGTCCTTCGTCACACCTATTCTAACAATTATAACATAATCAATGAATTACATTTCTAACTAACAATCATCTCATAACATATTAAATTAAATCACTGCATCATATCATAATTCCAAACATGTCCATAATGAAATAATAGCATCATCTAACTAACCTAATCAAACAAAACCATCATAGTCATGAGTAGCAAACAACGCATTGAAAAATACTAAATCCAAACAATAAGGAGGGTATTACAATGAACATTTAAGATTATGAATGGTCCTAGTCATAAGGGGTTGAATTTTCCATGTTTCCCTTTATCTTGCTATCTTGCATTCCATATTAACACTAGGCTGCCAACTTGCAATTTTCTACTATTGGCCTTCTTTTCATGCACATATTTAACTTGAATATTTTATTTTATTTTATTTCATGAGCTTGTCTTCTAATCTCATCTAGTTTTGTCAATTATTTTTTTCTACATTCCATGGAATTTGAAATATTTGAAATATCTTCACTATATTCTTGCATAAGTTTTTTAAATTGGAAGCAAGTTGTCTACAAGCATTCTAGCATCTAGGCTATACACTAGCTCATATGATGAATTACCAATTGATACCTTAATGGTCACTTTGTTAGCCCATAATGCTAACGTGAGCTTTGAATCCTAGGACATTTTATTCTTCCTAGGTATGCTCTTTATAATCCTCAACAAGATTATTTTACTTGATTCTACTTATCCATTTCCCTAGGGATGGTAAGGAGAGGAATATGCCACACTCATTCCATAGCTATTACAAAATTCAGTGAACTCATCAAACCTGAAACACATAGCATTGATAATAACTAATCTATTTGGGACTCCAAAACTTGTGATTATGTGTTCCATGAGGAAACTAGTGACAACCTTGCTTGTTTCCTTCTTTATTGGGATTGCTTCAACCCATTTGGTGGAGTACATTGTTGCTACGAGGATCCATTTGAATCCTCCACTTTTTTTAAATTTCAAAAAATTGTAGAATATTTCATTTTTAGTCTAGTAACACAATTCCATTTAATCTTGTTCTAGAAAACCACCTAACAATAGAAAATAGGGCATAAATCTTATTCCCTTTCTCTTATTTGTAAATTTTATATCTTATGATAGTTTAATCAACTCCATGTTTATTTATGTAAAATAAATTTGAAATATATTTATGTTTTATTTAATATTTTAACTCACCTTTTAAGTGAATAATCATACTTAATTTAATTAAATACAAATTTTCATAAATTTTTTGAGGTACGCTGTGAAATTAATGCATAATTCTTTCTAACAACCTTTATACATATTTTCATGTTAAAAACACACAAATAAATAGAAAACAAATAAAATCAGCAAATGCTCAACCCTAAACTTAACCACAAACACAACTATAATTCAAAATACCTTACTCAAGCAAGTCACCAAAAACCCTCAATTACATCACAACACAACCCTTGCATTCAAGTATTACCTTTCTTTAAAATTACAACTGTGTGATTTATACCTCCTTTACACACTTCTTAATTTTATTTTTCTTCATAACCTTTTATATCCGCCTAATGATCCTTATTCTTTTCCATAACTATTTTAGTCAAAAGTATGCAATATTCTACATCTTCTATTCCTCCACGCCATAATGCTCATCTCAAATCCTCATCCACCAAGGCTTAAACTACCTATTATGGAAGATGCACCAACACTTCAACTTTCTTCAATGTAAATGATAACTTTGATCATGATAAATACTATGAGAAGGTTGAACAACAATTTTTTAGATGATTACTTCAAAATTTCAACTCTATCAAGATGAAATGAGTAGGATGGAATATTGAAACAATGCATCTTCTTTAATTGATACTTACATATTTATTAGTCTCTACCTCTTCTTTAGAACCCATATCACAACTAATCCGATCACTTATTTTAATCCCATATACATATACATATACATATGAAATTGACATTTTTATATGGTGTATTATATTCCTTGCAACTGTGAAGAGCAGAAGAAATCCGTAATACCATATGATGTCCATCAGAGTTTTCTTACTCCTTGATAAGCCTCGTTGCAGCGAATCTTGTAGAACGCCCGGTAGAATTTGGATAAGCATCTCCTTAACGTGCATTTCACGGCAAAGTGTTAAAAAGTTAAAAACATAACATATATCTGGACTTGTGAGGCCACAAATATTTGCAATCCTACGTTGTCAACTACCTCGGTGTGCTCAGTTTAACATGTTACTTCATTCATTTCTTACCGTCCCTGTCTCTGAAAGGGGAATGCACAACTTTGTTCAGGTATTGCAGAAGCACCAACTACTGTCACCTTGTGTGGTCGGAAAAAACTTCGAATTCACTGTCAACGTCTCTTAAACTCGCACAGTCAGCTGAATGACTGTTGAAGTCGCTGAAAGGTTTCTTTGGGAGTCTCGTGATTTTTAACCTTGAACAAATATTTTACAGAGGCTCGTGATCACATTGATTATACTTGAAAAAAAAGACTCTTTTACCTGGCGACACGAACTCACCCATTCTCGTGTTACCCGTTTTGATGGATATAGAAAGGCACGGATGGACAGGACCTTTGCTGTAATTCATTTTCGTCTAACTTACCCTACGAAATAGGTGCATGAATCGAGTCAACCACGTATAGAATACAGTCAATGGTCATGAGCAAAGGTATTTTGATAAGGTACATTGTGTTATGCGGTAAATGAAAATAACATTTTTTATTTTCGTCTCACCTATTCTACGAAATAGGTGCATGAATCAAGTCAACGGTCTATTGAATACAGTCAATGGTCATGACCTACCCTACCAAATAGGTGCATGAATCAAGTCAACAACCTATAGAACACATCAATGGTCGTGCGCAGAGGTATTTTGACAAGGTACATTGTGCTATGTGGCAAATGAAAATGATTTTTTTTCATTTTTCGTCTCACCTACCCTAGTAAATAGGTACATGAATTGAGTCAACAACCTATAGAATACAGTCAATGGTCATGAGCAAAGGTATTTTGACAACGTACATTGTGCTATGTGACAAATGAAAATAACATTTTTCATTTTCGTCTCACCTGCCCTACAAAATAGGTGGATGAATTGAGTCAATGACCTATAGAATACAGTCAATGGTCATGAGCAGAGGCATTTTGACAAGGTACATTGTGCTATGTGGCAAATGGAAGTAATGTTTACATCGAAAATGGTGGTAAATCATATTATTTATCGAGGGTCAAGATAAGATTAGATTTGGTTTGGTTATGGAGTGATTTTAATAGAATCTATCATTAGATTAGATTGATTTTTTATCCAATTAATTAAAAAATCAAAAATTATATTAACAAAATTAAATCTTAAATAAATTTGATAGGAGAAGTTTTCTTATAAACAAATATTTAATAAAATTCCTTTTTTAAATTAAGTACATACTAAATAAATACTTAATATAGTTAAATTAAATCTATATAAAAATAGTGTATAATCTATTTTATAATGTTATTTTAGAAAGAAAAAAAAGGCAATACATGTTTCACAAGAAATACAATTAGATTATATTTTCTCAAGGAATAAATTAGATTGAATGTCTCAAAGAAAATGAAACATGCAAGTGATGTTGAACTCAATCTAATGTGTGAATTGAGCAATGATAATATTTTGAAATAGCTTTAGGGAAGCTAATAGATTACAAGGGTCAAGTTCTCTTTAATTAATCTTCTTATCAAATCAATTTTATAACCTTGAGAAAATATTGAAATACAATAAGCAAGTGTGCAAGTGAATTATATGCATATTTTGGAGCAATGCATTTCTTTTATGTTGGGTGATCCCATAGTACTATGTTCCACCTTTTGGTTAGAATGGAACATTGAAGTTAGTATTTATTTATCAAATGTTCAATTTCTATCATCCATAGCAACTAAACTATTAGGAATTTCAAGATGACATGAACTAGTGAATTTTGAGGTTTCATATGTAGAATCTAAATATATATATTTTAAAAATATTATATGGCTAACAATATTTTTTTTCAATGACATTTATTCCTTAATCATTTTTTTTTTAACAAAATAGATAAAATTATAAAGTATTAAACATAATTTTATCACCATTATCTAGTGCGTATATATTTTTTCATAATCTTTTATTGCATATTTTACTTTTTATTAATTTTTGAAATGAGATTAATTATAAATTAGAAATAATTTTATTCTATAATAAGTAAATATTTTTGTATTTTCTAAGCTCACGTTTTTGAATGTTGAAACAAGAACATCAATATCTAGTGTATATATATATTTTTCCTATTTTTTCATGTGTTTGAAACAAACACCTTTTTGTTTGCAAAAAAACTATGTTCACTATAAAATTAAAAATATTTTATAATTAAATTTTAAATATATTCAAAATTATACTTGTTGCAAAGTCAATTATGAGGGCTACAATCTTACAAATTATCTTGTCATGTTGATTCCATTTGCTAGTCCAACCAAAGGGTTGAAATATAAATTTTGATCAAAATTTGAGCATTAAGGTAGAAAGGGAAATATAAGGGTGTTCATTTGAAGGACCTTCAAATGAAGGTACCTTTGAGTAAAGGTGAACAAGGGCCTTTATTTGAAGATGCCTTTATTCGAAGATCTCTTCCATGTGCAAAGAAATATTAAAATATTAAAATTTGAAGGGAAATTCATTCAAAGAAAAACCTTCAAACAAAGTGTTTAAAAAATCTCCTCCCCTTCCTCCTCTAAAAGTGTCCCATAAGTGGGACTCAGTAGTGTGGATTCGCCATACTACAAATTGGAAGGTTCCTACAATTATTGTTTGGAACTCCCTTGATTTCTATATGAATCCTCATATGTTTACTACATGAATGGATATCTTTAAATACTAAGAAATAATAAAAATTTGTGCAAATGTATACCAAATATGCTCCCAGTAGCTAGTAGAAAAGGTTGAGAGTAGACAATGTCTAATTTGGGGCTCTCTTGAGTAGCTCTGGATGGAACATGAGTGTCACAAGATTGAATTAGGACAAGGAATTACCAGTCTTGAGATCAAGAACATGTATATGGAATTTTAGGTGATAACATGAGGTGAATGTGTGGCAATATGGGAAGATTAGGTATAAATGGAGCTATAATAAGGTCAAATATATAATTTCATGTGTGTGAATGGGATGACAGGATAATGGATAGGGGTTAGTGAAGGATCCTAATTTAATGCAATTATTTTTATATAAATATATTATATCATTCTATCCAAATGAGTCCAAACCTAATATAAATACATATGGCTATATAAATTTCATCAATATATTTTGCCCCACTTTGTGGTACATAAAAATTCAAAAAAATAACATGTATTTCAAAGTATATGAAAATTATAATTCATTCATAAAAATAAATATCTAGACTCAAAAAAATTTAGGTTCCATGTAAAGTAATGAATCCATCTTGATTCATTTGCATGTTCCTCTCTTTGGATCAAAAACTCCATATGAACCTACAAAATAGAGAAATATATGCATTGAATAGATTTTGTCACATAATTTTGAGATAATTAGAAACTACAAGTTTTCTTTGATTTTTTAGGACTAACAAAAGAAAAAGGAAAATAGAAGGGTTATAAATTATGCATGTACTTAGAATGATATGGTAATAATTCACCCAATGTAATGACATGATGTATCTTTTGTAGGTCTAATAATGTGATGTGGGGTATTAGTCATGGTCATACAATGTTATCAAATTTTTCTTAAGAATGCCAATGAATATTTGTGAAGCATAAGTCACTTCAAAATAGGAATATTAGTGATGATATATTACCCCTTCAATTGGTTTCATAGAAAATTTGAAAATAATCAAAGGAAAGTGTAGCATCGAAAATTATCACCCTTGACAATTTTATATTAGGTTTAGCTCCCCCTTATGTGCTTGCACCTAAGTATGCATTAATTACCCATTTTATAAAAATTCTTGAAAAATTAAACATGGGAAATAAAATTATGCATTTAATATTTTTCCCATGACACTTTTGATCCCAAAAAAATATGAATCTAGTATAGAGTGCATTGTGCCCAAGACCCACATTTTTGGCTCCAAATTTAAATATGTCAATGTCAGTATTTTATTATTTGAATTTCCAATTTCAATTGTCGACTGCTAGCAGTTGATTTTTGGAAAATTAGAATAATTGCATATAAATAAAAGGTATTTTCACCATTTGAAACACCTAGATAAATCTATTGAGAAAATTAAAGATCCTAAAGTCATTCAAGGGAGGTCAAGAGAAAAATTAGTAGCATTATTGTAGCATTTTTATCATTCAACTTCAAGTTTGCAAGACATCAAGAAGAGTGAAGAAATTTATGCTCAAGGAGCTATCATAATCAATCATGCCAAACCATGAAGATGTATTCAGTTATCCTCTACATGTTAGTTGTAGAAACCAATTATGTTTTATGAGATATCCTATTACAAGTCTATCATGAAATCAAAGCATCCAACAACTTTTTGTGGAAACTTGTGTGACATCACTTCATCGAAGGATTCACATCAAGGTAACATTATCATATTTCATTCACCATTTAAGTCAATTATCATTATTTTGGCCTTTTCCCATCTTAGGGAATGTCCTCTTAATCATAATCAATTATTGTATGTGGATGTAAAAATACCAACACGGGGTTTGACTTAGGCAAACCCTATACAACACAAAAATTTCCCCTATTTTCATGTGTAGGTTAGATGTAGAGATTCCAACAAGTGATAGTCTTAGGAAATAGCGTGCAAACCTTAATCCACATCTCAGAATTTGTAGATCTAGAAAAGAACCAATCCAATCTAGGGAGCACTATGCCCTCGTCATTGTAAATAAGGCTCAAATTTATAGTACAAGTTCTTTTATATATCTAAGTCTCACATCTAAATTCATTTTGTTATTTTTCTTTTTTGTCTATCTGCTAAATTATATTTTTTGATCTAGGGTTGTATGTCAAATAGGCTTGTCAAATTACATATCAAATTTACCATCCTCACATTTCAAAAAAAAATAAAGCCTAGGAGGTTGGCTCTCCCTTGTGGTAGCATGTCAATCATCAAAACTGTAATCAATTTATGTTTAAATGTTGAGTCAAGTGAAAAGGAGATAATCCAAGTTAATTGGAGCTATGATCGCTTTTCCCACCCAACATTTTGGTGAACCTGACATATCCTACACTTGCAATTTTTTGATTTTTCATTGCATAAAATTTGAAAATTGAATTTAAAACCTAGGTGCACTTTGAAGATCTAATGATTCATTTGTATTTATTTCAATTAAAAAAAACTATACATTTTGATTATTTGTGCATCATAAACTAAAAAGAAAAAATTGCAAAATATTTTGAATTAAATTGTATAATTTCTTATCTAATTTTTTCTTATTTAGGGCTTGGATCTAAGTTTTTGATAAAGGGAAAAATAGGTTTTACAGGGACCTGAAACCACCAATTTTACAACAAAAGAGAAAGGACTAAAAAATCCAATAGAAAAAATAGGCTACAGAAAAGGAAAAAATTGGAACAAGTAGCAGCCACCCGCAAAAGACCAGGAGGTTCAGACAAAAAACCAGCCGAAAAGCCAACAAAAAGACTAGCCGCAACTAACCCAGAGTCTTCAAATTTGCATGTAAAATTTAGTGAGAAATCATTGAAAAAACATATATTTTCATGGTACTTTCATTTCAAGAGATCAAAAAATATTTCTTTTCTATATTTTTTAGAAAAATTAGTCAATAAAAGCATTCAATTTCTAAAAATTGTCATTTGAACATACTCATTTTCTCCAAAAACATCAAAAATTTCATGCATGTATGTGATTCATATAGAAAAATTATGTTTTGGTGCATTTATAGAACTCTATTGACTTCTAGACCTGAACCTCTGAAATGCAGGACCCTTGAAGATACTATAGATGATTCCCAAATTTTGAGTTTGCTAAAAAATACATATCTGGTTGAGGGCCCATTGTGCCCTTGACAAGTCAATTTAGGCTAAAAATGATTGTGAACATCCCTATCAGTGTTCTTTGCCTAGATCTAGTTTTAGTTTTTGAAGTTCAATCTTGCAACTATTTAATTTTACTGAGCATTTGCTATCTTTATCCATAGTTTATAACATAATGTTTTCATTGCAAGAATGTTGTGTTGTTATAATTCATATTCTATTGTCATATCTTGCTACACAACTCAAGGGATTTTTGTTAAAAACATGTGAAAATAAGATTTTTCCCATCTATTCTCATTTTCTTTGATCCCTTGCCTAATATCTATCCTACTTGTGATGATATTTTTTCTTAAGTATAAAATCATTGAAAATCATGACAATCATGTTTGTTCTTCTCCCAATATTCTACTTGTGAGAGTATCTTGGTGCAAGAGGATCCAATCATTTAGAATCATTAGAATCATGGTTGTTCATCCCCCATTACCTCTCCTACTTGGGAAGATATCATTAGGAAAGAGGATGTAATCATTGATACATTTCATTCTTCAAATGATAGTACAATGGATTACATAGATGAAGATTCAAAATTGACATTAGGTCCTCCATTGATAGAAGATTTTCAACAAGCTTAAATTATACACTAGCATTTGATTATTGGACCTCCCACCTCTCATTATAGGACCTCATAAATCTCATGGCCATATCCTAAAATTTGCAAAAAAAACTCACTAGTAACTACAGACACTCAAAATTTGTCCTCACAATTATCCTTTTTTTGTCTATTAATTAAATGAATATTGTTATATGTTTGATTAATTCATTTAATATCTTTCTTTTATTAATTAAATAATATTATAAGCATTTAACCATTTATATAATCATTAACTCATCCATTTCATTAATCATTAGTCCATAATCATTTAAATACATCCATTACACATTTTATACATAATCGTTATATCCATACATTAAATCATATTTCCATATTCATTAATCAATCATTTCATCTTATTTATCCTTCTCCTATTCATATAATTTAATAAATCCATTATCCATAATCTTCAACATATTACAAATTACACTTAATTAATTGAATGTGGGATAAATTTCCATTTCTCCATTTCACTCATTTATCCCACATTTCTCCTGAAATCTGGATCTTTCCTACAAGGACATCTATCAAAGCCTGCTTCCTCCTCACTTTTCAGAAAAATCCAATTTCATTTTGATCAAATCCATTCTACATAGCTTGTTTTACTTTTGCTGCAAAAATCTGAGAGCAAAGACAAGATCTTGTAGATAGGATAACATTGGAGTGATTTTCCTTTTGAATGCATGTGTGTGATTTCTTAGTAATTAGTATTTCATTTCTTGTATTTGTGTTAATTTGTAAATACTTCATTGCAAGGGAAGAATGAAAGATATTTTTCTCCTCAAAAGAAATATGACACTGGTTAGCAAAAGAAGGAAATGAATGGAGTATGGCAAAAGGAAGAAAGTGAAACAAAGAATGAATTTGTACGCTAGCCTAGTGCTCAGGAGTTGCAATTGCAAGTTTTTCAAACCCATGTAAAGTATTAGATGCTAAATACTTCAAAATAATGGTTATTGGAAACATGGATATGTTTTATCAAGGTTCAAGACCAAATAAACTCTCTACAAAAGTGTGCTAAAAGATTATGGATCTCTATGATATCTCATACAATGAAAAGTTGCTAGTGTCAAGTACTAAGAACTGCATTTAATTTGGAGTGACTAGGGTTGGTGTGAAGCATATTTAGTTCCTATTTGGTCAAAATGTATTTCATTCGAAAGATATCACATGTATGCAAGAGCTAAGGAGGTGAAGAAGGTTTTTATCAATTTTTTGCAAACCCTAAGAGTAGTAATTCACATGTATTTCTTTGTTCTGCTTGTAAAACCCTAAAGTGCTATCATGGATACACCAATTTTCATTGATGTTGTTGAGAAGGCAAGGCCCAAATACAAGAAGTTTCCATTCAAAGAAATGGAAGTGGACAAAGATGGAATATTTTTAAAAGTTCGAGTAGATGTTGTGTATTGTGAAGATAATAAGGATTTACATCCATACCTAGTTGAATGAGATTAACTATACCTCCTCCTTTAAAGTGGTCTAGCATGAGTTGCTAAATGAGGATGGAGTATACATGTTGAAGTATACAAATGTAGTTTCAAAAAGGTTGGACATTTGGAAAGACTTTCTAGACTTCTTCGAAAACAAGGAATGGGTAAGGATTGTCTTGAGTTGTATTCATGAGAATTTCATTTGGCTAGACAAACATGATCACAAAGGATGCAATTAGGGAAATTATTGATCTTTGTGCCTCTAGACTATTCTTGGTGCTAATATTTGTAAAGAATGAAATGTCTATGGAGCTCACTGGTGCTAAATTTGATAAGAGAATTCGAATAGTAAATAATATCATTGATCTTGGTGTTCAGTATGCATCAATGGGGATTGCATATAAGATTTACTTCACAAACAAATAAGGCTCTACCACTGCCGCTACAATTCACACCACACATCAAATGGTAAAAGAAGGTACCAACTTTGATCTATGTGAACTATTAAGAGAGAAGCTAATGGAGAACCTGAGGAGAACAAAAGAAACCAATTATAACTTCAGGTTTTGTTCTTTGATTATATGCCTTACTTTCTTCTTTTTGAATGAGCTACCTAGTTTTAAGGGTAAGATTTGGGGCAAATTCACTCTAGAAGTAACACAAATTAAACAACATATAAATAGCTTTTAGAATAAGCAAGCATATACTACTTGCTATTGGAGATTTTTCAAGAATTTGCAAAATGAGATGCAAAGCAGATGTAGGATACCATCTAGTTTTGTCCAGAAGTATGAGAATGAGGTAAATTTTATGGTGAAGAAGGATCACTATATCATGGAGGCAATGGAGCCCATAACCTCATGGATACTTGAGCTAGCTTATGAGATTGAGAATTAAGAGATTGAGAATTAATTTGTACAAGGTTATATAGATATTTTGCAGTCAAAACCTAAGGGTGCCAAAGTAAAAAGATTTGGTACATATAAAGAAATTATGTATGAAATCTACCAAAAGAAAAGAGAAAAAGCTAGTGAAAAGAAAGTGGAAAGAGTGCTCAAGGAGATGGGTGCTCCACAGTATTCAAAGATAAAAGATAAAGATGAGCTTAACAAAATATTAGGTACTTCTTCAAAGACTACATTTGATATCCTTGCAGAGGTCTCCATTGCCAAATTTGTTCTTCTAGAAGCCAGTCAAGTTCTAAGGAGATCCAGTAAATCCTCTCCTATTGCTACATCTACTCTAAAACCCTCTGAGTCTACACAAACAATTGGTAGTAAAAGAAAAGAAACATTTGTAAAATCTCTAGAGAAAAAACCCACTAAAGTTGGCCATGTTAGGGCTAAACGAAAGCAAAAGAGATAAAATAAAAATGAGGAAGAATCAGATGATGTTGAAGAGGTTGAGAAAAAAGATATCTCCATGCAAAAGAAGAAAGGAAAGGAGATTGCAAAATAGGAATTTGAGCAAACACCTCCAGTCACACATGAACCCCTTGATTTTGGGGCCATCCTTAATGAAATTGTTGAATACAACCTACTAGATAGTACAATGGAGTTGCATCCAAATGTCGCTTCATAAGACAAGAAAACAATTGAGAAGGATGTCATTCAATGTATGCTTGAACGTAGAACATCTTTCAATAACATTGTTGGAAAAGCTCTGGATAACCTTACTAAGGCTTTGAGAAAGAGAAGAGAAGAAGCTATCTAGAATGATGAAGAAATGAAACAAGCAATTTAGAAAAATCCAAAATCTCAGTCTCCAAGGAAGAAAAGAAAAAGATAGTTCAGAGAGAAGCCAAGGAGCTTCACACTAAGAGGAGAATAGATTTCCTAGTGAGCTTGTATGGAAATGTCAAAAGGAAGATCCAGAATGAGATTGAAGAGGCCACAAAGAAAATTATCAATGCATTGCACAGTGAAGTTGATCTGGAAAACACAAATGAGAGAAACATATCTAGTCATAAAGAAGTACAAGGACCCTCCATAATGCAAGAATAAGAAGGTATCTTGAGTGTGCATGAAGTACAAATAGTCTCTAGTATGGATATTGAAAAAGAAGAAGAGAAAGAGTTAGATGAAAAGATAGCCAAAATCCTTGAAGAAATGAAGATGGTTGAGGTGACTTATGTGGATCAAGTTTCTTCGTATGACATTATCTTGCAAGATATACTTGATGTGTCTACTCAAGACATAGATCTATCAATTTTTTAGGGAAATGTGAATAATGATGATGTAGAGAAAAATGAGGAGATTGGTCCTTTGTTGAATACTAATGCACAATTTGTAGAAAATCAAGATGAAGTTGGTGTCCCTCTAGAGAATTCAAGAAATAATGAGTAGAGAAGAGAAGACAATCTTGAGATAGTTTAGGATGAAAAAGAGAAGACAACTAAGAAGCAAGATGCTTTTGTAGGTCAAGGTTTCTTCTTCATTAGATTCCTTTAAGGACCTGCTAGGGATGTAGATGTAGTTTCAATGTGTGGTCACACCCCAACTTCTACAAATCCCTACTTATGAAGGGAAAGTTAAATTGTCAAACATTTCCCCATCCACAAGTTAACAACTTGGAGATATTTTGCATGCTTCTGCAAGGAAGGAAATTATACAAGAACACATGAAGAAAACTAGATTGATTGGTGATGTTGTGAAGATCATTCAAGAAAGTTTACCTGAGATGAACATAGATTCTTCATTGCCTCCAGAACAAAACTTGAAGATGTTAATGGATTAATTTAGGATCATTCTTCACACATTGAGAAAAAGGAAGAGAAAGAGGATTTGATAAAGATAACTAATAAGAGAATGGCCAAATTATTTGATTAGTGTGCTAGTGCACACAATAAATTGCAAGAAAAATTGAAAATATTTAAGGGTTATGTTGATGAAGTCACTACCCTGTATCAATTTTGTTTGAAATGGAAAAACTCCATCAAGAACATCAAAGGTTAGATTAACTTTATTGAGTCACAAGTTACTCAATTGGTTGAGTCATATGATTTGTCAAAAGATAAGGGTGGATCAACAAGATCTCTAATAGAAAATATTCATTTGCAATTGGCATTCCTTTAGAGCCAAAGAGAACAAATAAAGTAGTTTGGCTAGCCAAGAGACACAACTAATGTCTGGCTTCCATCATTATCTAGGTTGTTGGCCAAAGTAGTGTAGGTGGATCATAAAATGAAGGATCCTAGTACTATAGATGAGGTTGAGGATTTGTGCATGGAATTTGAATGTCAAAATAATATTCTCACCTCAACTAAATTAGATTGGGTTGTAACTTTGGAGAAACTTAAAGTAATTCACAAGAATATTCTACCTTCTAAAGAAGTTGCAAAGGTGTAAATAAGGAAATTTTTTCTTTGTATAGTTTTGTGGGTTTTTGTTTGTACGCAACATCTATATTTGAGGCATATCCATCTCAAGAGGAGTCTATAGTAAGGGGCAGTTTATACAATTTTGAGCTGTTACAAATAGAATATATCATGCCATTTTCCCTTGATGTCAAAGGGGGAGAGGAGACTTGTAGATAAATGAGTGTTTTCATCAATGACAAAGGGGGAGATTATTGGAAATATGTGTTGTCATTGATTTCAACTCAAGATGTGTTGTCTTTGATGTCAAGTGTGTGTGTTAAGGTTTGTATAATACTCAGGAGTTAGTTGATGTGCAAAGATATCTATTGATACAGTCAACAATGCAATATTTCAAGAGTAGTGACTAGTTTAATGTCTAAGTGTTATGTGGAAGTGGGTGCACTTGTTCCAATATGTTTCCAACATGCTTACATTGATATCTTATCTGTTTAGTGTACCACACATGAAGATAAGTTGAATTTTTTTTGCTAAGGCATTTACAATGTATACTATATGGCATACTCATGGTAATGTGATTTTCATCTCTCCACAAAGCAAGCTTTTGTCTTGCGGTTCAAAAGATAAGATGGTTGAGATGTGAAGGTGTTATATTCAATAATTCAAGTCATTACACCTTGAACTATGAAATTTTTAACTAAGAGTGTGCCGGTTTGTGCTTTGGCAAAGAAAAGTATTGGTAAAGGCATGTTGGGATGTTCCACATTCCTCTAGAAGTGAAGTGATGGCCTTGCAGTTTTGAAGGCATGATGAATAATGTTAAATGCACACCACTTTGAAGTATCTATGGTTTTGGTGGTCCGCAAGATCAATTTTCAAATGATATGTTGCTACAGCTTGTCTGGAATGTTATGTTCTTGTGTATTTAGTGGGTTTCTTCAATTGTGACAACATATGATGATCAAACATTTCTGGAAAAGGTTGAAGAGATATTGTGAATGGACTACAATGCTTATATCTTGGTCTACATGAAGGGTTTTGTTTCTCCCTAGTGGTGCAAAGTTGACCAGTTGGCAGTTTTGGTGGTATTATCATTGTTTGGGCTAACATGATTGTTTTTCTTCATCTACAGTTGGTATTGATTAATTGATCTTGCTTTGGAGGATGTGTTGAGATGGTTTTTGGTCTTGTTATGCTATGTTTTGATCCACAACTCTTTTTATCTTCATAATGTATACATTTGGGTCGACCTATGTAGTATCATGCATTTCATCTAAAGGTCATCTTGGAGATAACCTGTGTATATTTTTTCTCTCATGTCCTCTGGGACTCTTTCCAAAGAATGCAGAGACACATAAAATCAACTTAGGATAACTGAATTATAATGTTACCCATCCTAATATTCTCTGCATTCTAGAATCTTTTCTCTAAACCTCCTTTGGTCAATCAATCCAATCCATTCTTCCACCATCCCTTGAGGATCTTTAACTTTTTCTTTGAGTAGAAGGGGAAATGACTTCTTTCTTTCCTGATAGTTTCTTTGTAGTTACCCTCTTTGATATTCATTCCATATAAATGAGGCCATTTCATTGATTCAAACATCCCCTACAAAAATAAGTGGGATCCAAGTGGACTTATAAGGTACATGACTAGATTATGTACGTAGAACTCACATAGTTGGTCTTGCATATCCAGGGTAGGACATTGGTATGCTTCTAAAAATAAGGTCACTAAAGCCAAAGAAACTGGAAGATCATTAATCAATTGACTAACTTGAAAGGTTAAAAATATTTACTGCACATATAGGGTGTAAACCCTTGTAGGTGGTTTGCATTTTAGGAGTTGCATTGTTTTTCCAACCATCTTCTCCCTTTTTACTTTTAATTTCTTAATATCTGCATCCTTTCTTTCAATTTCTCTGCTAGGTGTTGATATCAAATTAGATTTTTTTATTTCTCCCAATCCTTTTGCAATATGGAAAATTCTCTTACTCTATTCCATAGAAAAATGCCAAGGGTTACCTAAGTAGGGGTTTTAAACATTCTTGGGGGTGCATTTTGGTTTACTATAAAAAATATAGGGGCTATAATATTTTGAGTTGCTCATCACCACTAGGAACCTTCTCCTCTTTGGAGTCTATCTCAGATTTAACCAAAAATTCTCTTTTCTTTTGAGTCTTAGCCTTCCCCTTTAAAGGTCCCTTCCTCTTGAGGTGGTGTGATCACCTTCTTGGTTGTACTGGCCTCTTTTTCCTCTTTTTGGGTGTAGAGTTGGAAGCATCACTTTTCCTTTTTTGTTGCTTAGGCTTGGAAGGGCTCTTGGTAGATGCAGGGTTTTCTAGTTCTTTATGTGCTACGAGTTGCTCCCTAGAAGTTACAACTTGTGTTTCTTGCACTTCTAGCTCCACTTGCTCACCAATGTTGTAGGCAGGTGAAGCGATGGGTGAAGTAGAGTGTAGATATTCCTCTTCTGCGGCCATATAAGGCTAATTTGTTTCCTTCTCCCTATTCATCTCCTCTACCTCTTGGTTCATGAGAATATCATTAATATTATTGCAGGCTAAAAATAAATACCAAGATACATTGGGGAATTAAGTTCTTAGGCTCCTTTTAATCAATAGGGTGACTAAGTAAAAATGTGATAATGCAGATTGCTTTCTTTTTCTCTTGTGCTTCCCTAGTTTTTATTTAAAGTGAACTACATATTTTGTTTTTTTTCTTATGTACTAGGTGCATGCAGTGGCTTGTTACCCATGCATTTTAGTGAGATGGAGCACCTACCATACAAACACTTGCATTTCTATTTTGTGGAGGAAACCTTCCATCCTCAATTGATTAGTTTCTTTAGACTATTGGCACTTGTATTTTTAATTTGTAGTTTACTCTAGCATTGGTTGAGTAGGGTGTTGGGGTCACTCATGCAGATTCATGTGCCATTTGTATCTCTAACTTTCATATTTTTTTCTTTTTTTATTTGATCTTTGTTTGAGTAGTGTCATTGGGGGAACTCATGTAGATTGTTTCCTTCTTGATCTTGATCTTCATCCTAATTTCATAGGAGGTTCTTCATTTAAACACTATGACAATTTTTTTTTATAGTTGTCTACTTCTTTGTGCTTTAACAATGTTCTTCATGTTCCTACTCTTTTTGGGACATTATTTTTGAAGGATTCTTAGTCCTTCATTTGTCTTTATCTCTTTTGGTGAGGAGTTTTTCCCATGAGGTTTTGTCCTTTTCTTTGGTTGTGAGAGATCTTTTGTACATGAATACCTTATAAAACCTTAGTTTTGGGATCCATCCTTTGTATTTTATGCATACATTTATAAGTTTTAGCTAGCCCCTAGGTTGCACTTAAAGGGGAGTGTTATAGTTCTCTAGTACTCTAAGACTTAATCTTACTTAGGTCATGTTCCTTTTTGTGTCTCAAGTCATAGGATGATGACACATGTCATGATCTCCTTTCATCCTCACCTAGGGTTTCTCTAGGGTTGATTTTTTTACCTTTTATTTTTCATAAGGATTATTTGTACTATTATTCACATTATTTACATAATAAATATGATTCATCTTTCTAGATCAATCATTCTTTGGTCGAGATGGTTTGTATTTTATCTCTTTCTATGACAAGTGTTTGATTGCAGGTGATTCTTAGGAGTAGTGGGGTTGAGGGATCTACTCCAAAAAAATCCTTCCAATTTTCTTAACAATATTGAAATGCTAATTTACTTCTTTAGCTTGGGTGGATAGGGCATATAAAGATAGAAAATGATTTTTTTTAGTGTTTATTACTACTTTTTCTCATGTTTTTCCACCTACTATCCCACCTCTTCCTAATTATTCTATCAATTGCAACCATAGTTCAAACAATTGGACTCAAAAAACACGCAACCAAAAAAATTGACTTAAACTTAGACTAGGAAAAAAACTTTGTAGAAACACACTTTTTTTACATAAATGCGAAAAATATATTTAAATAATGCATGATATGAATAATTAAAATTTGAGAGAACACAAGTATTTTTGAATATCAATTTTCCATGAATCATGATTAGATATGTCATATGATCCATAAAGGATAAAAAATCAAAATTTCAAATATTGTATAATTGTAAAATAGTTAACCATAATCTATAGATTCTTCCCACCCTAGTACTAGTAGCACCCAACTTTGAACTAGGGAGTACATTTGAATAATATTTAAGAGTTAATTAATCTTCTAGTATTTCATCTTCTAATGCTTATATTTTTGTTGCTTCTCTCTTCAATTCATTTAGATCTTCATTAGTGAACACTACAATTAAATCTTCAAGAATCTAATCTAAATATGGATTTGATGTCATCCAATTAAATGGAATAGTGAGACTCCCTCCCTCCAACCATTTATTGTGAAGGAAATGGTTGTACTAGATGAAACAAAGTTCATTAATATGCTCTTGGGTTAATGCACTTCTTATCTTGCTATGAAAATGATCTCAAATAGTATCCAATTATGCTTACATCGAGTACTTTAGAGATGACACAAAAAAATGATGGATAATGTAGTGTTCCCATTTTTATGAGCATCATTTTTTTATGGTTTAGCCTATCACTAGCTCTCATAGGGTAACTCAAATGGTTAGAGGGTCCCTTTTTGTAGAGATCAGTGTGTTATTTCTCTCAGACCTCAGTATATGTTCAGGTTTGGCCTTCATTGGACTTAGTTCTACATACTTACTATTTATAGTAAGTTACTATTTCAGGAAGTTAGGGTTTCTATTTATAGCAGGGCACTTGGACAGACATCAATTACAAAGTGTACTTTATAATCAATGGGGCCATGACACTCAATTAAAAACAACTTAAAGTACATTTATATTTATTGAGTGGAGCACCCAAGTAGGAGATAATATAGTTTTTATTGAAAACCTAAAAGTGGATTTAAATGCTATTAAGGATATTGAGGTTATAAAAGGACTCAAAAAGCAAATTCTTTTTCATTCTTGATGTTATTTGACTTGTGGTTCTCGATATGAGAGATGCGCACGTAGAAATACACAAGGATTTTAGTCCATTTTCTGTAGTGAAGAACGAAAAATTCTTCATTGTTTATGCAATTTTGAGGTTGTGAGAGACCAACCAAATTATTACCATAGTGTGGGCTTCATTTAGGAGTCCATTTGGAGCTTACAGGTGAAGAATCAATGTAGGGTTTGAAGCAATTTGAAGGTATATCTATTGCAGACCTAAGTTATTATCATTGACAGCCATTATTAATCAGATTTCAAGATTTTTATTGCTACTATAGTAACATGTGAATAGTAAACACTATAGTGTTTGAGAAGATTTAAAGGATTTCTATAGCAGGTTTGAAGATACTCATTGATAGCCATGGTTGCTACTATATTGGTGATTTATGGACATAATATATTACTTTTGGAAGGTCGTTTCATCTCCTTCATGCTAGACGTGTTTCCCTTGCAACAAAACATTGGAATTTGGTTTGCTTCTACAACATGGTTGGTTGTCTAATCTAATGAAGGTGTGTTGTAAGTTATATCAGACTTTCCAGTACTATATTACTAATGCACTTTCAGATGAGATTCTTGCTAGTTTGCACATTAGGTATGATATTTATTGTATTTCAAGTAAAATATTATGAATTGGAATGAATATGTTGTAATCGCAAACCTTGGTAAAAATGATTTGAGAATGAAAGGATAAAGATTTGCTATAGCTACTCTTGAATTATAATAATCGACATTATTCTTTGTTGCCTATTCATTTCTATTTACTTGGAAAATTCTTTGGAAAATATCTAACGTATCAAGCATAGTTAATAAACTCAAAGTTTATTTAAATATAAGGCATAAACTTGGTTTGGTTAGAGTCCACCCATTTTGGGTTTTTAAAGTGGTATCAGAGCGATTTCCTATCATCCTGTTGGGGTTCATTTTATAAATTCATTGAGCTCACACCATTAATATTTGAGTGACCATCACTCATTCACAATTTAAGCTACATTGTTTTTCCATTCAAGTTTAAAATGAGTTCCAACAGTGGAGAAATAATGGAATCTGGTGATGATAAATGGTTAGCCAAGATATTATATGAACAGGGTAAAAAACTTAGCAATTCATCACAATCTAGATTGGACACATTGTGCATTTTGAGTAGGTTGGAATAAGCTTTAAGTATGATAGCACAACCACCTTCAACATTTCTTCAAATGTATATGGGTCCTATAGTGTTAGTGGTGGGTGAGCATAGGTACTTGAGGCATAATGATAGTGAGATTAGGTTTTCTATTGCCCTATGCTACAATTAGATTTTGAGGCTCACAATTCCTATGGCTCCTTATACAGGTAATACCATGAGAGAGGTTTTTTAGTTGCTCATTGATTTTATGGTTGGGATAGGAGAAATTGGGAGTCCTAACTTTGCACGAAGGGTTAAGGTCTTGGAGCTCATGGCATAGGTTAGATCATGTGTTGCCATGCTTGACTTTGATCAACATGCTCTTGTGTTTTAGTTATTAAGACTCTTTGTAGAGTTGATTAGTTCAAAGCATGACAGGTCTATACAAGACTACATGAGAGATATCATGATCTCCATTGTGGATAACATTGATAGCATATCTCAGCACATTATGACACTTCTTCTAGCAGTACGCAAGCGTGAGAAATTAACATCTCCAGCTACCTATGTGTTGGTATGTAGTGTCTTTGATCAATGCAAAGATAGGTTGGACCCTTGTTTGGTTGAGGAGGGGCCTATGGAGGAAAAGAAGGAAAAATTTGAGGAGAAAGTGGACATTTTTAGCGCTCACTTGAGTAGTTATCAGTCATGATAACAAGTATAATTTTTATGACAACAGTTGTCCACTTGAGCATGAAGATGAATTGAAAGTCATGGAAAGTCTAGAAGGGGCTATGGGAGTGACATTGGGTATTGGAACTCATGATAGTAGTACCGAGAATGAAGATTGCATGCAAAGGTTAACCCATATCATATCTAATTTACATGACAATAGTAGTAAAAATTTGCATTAGCATGGGATAATAGTGACTACAAGTGTACAAGATGCTACCAATGAGTTGTCACACATGAAAGTACTCAAGAATTGGGTACTAATGGTGCATTGTATGTTGTGGATTCATGTCATGATGAGTCTGATTTCTCAAATCAGACCTTAGAGAACAAGTTTGAAGATTCATGTGTTGGAATAGAATCCCAAGATCATGTTTTAGATGGATATAAAGTGACTCTGGCAGGGGAAGTGTGTGAAGATATTGTCATAACAATAGCTTCTACCTTGCTAGTTGAGCCTTCTGATGAGGTGCTTAGCAGCAGTACCTTTGATGTTGATGTGTTCACTAATGGTAGCACACATGTTGCTATTGATCATGAGGTGAGTGATGTGGATACAACCTCCTATCACAGTGTCAATTTTGGGTTAGAACACTTGCATGGGAGTCATTGGTTTCATAGTCCTCATCATTTGGTTGGGAAACTTAAGGTTAATGATAACATGATTGCCATAGCCATAAAGCACTTTGATGTTACTCGTCAAATGTTGGATATGTTTGGTTGGGGTACTCCTATGTCAAATGAGCATGGTGATAGTGTCCTTTCCCTAGCAGAGTTCCATGCACTCTGAGAAGCTATTGGAATGATGAAACATAATTATTTGTAGTTACTTGTTGACAAGGACTATCTTCTTGAGTGGGATTGTATTTGCTATGATGCACTAAACGGGAAGGAAGGGAAGGTTGATGAGCTCACTCATGAGCTTGAGGTGACTACAGACTCATTGGAGAGCACCCAGTTGGCCCTTTAGGAGTCACAACCACAGTTAGAGGAGCTTACCATGGACTTAAGCTGAGCATAGTCTTCACCATCTGCAGTTATAGTATAGTTTCCTACAATGGTAGTTGTTGATGATTTGATATCCATGGGTTGTAGTGAGGATGTGGCTACATCCATCACGGATTTTGGCGCATTATTTTTAGATGGGATGAGTGCTTTGATGGAGAGCAATAGAGAACCACATGTTGTGTCAGGTTCTCTTGAGGTTAGTACTATGACAAATGATGCAGGTCAGATTGTTGATAGCTCTTATGTGGAAATGGTGGATTCTCTCGAGAGTTGTGAGTTGGTACATGACGCTACTCCATCATCTTCAGAGGAGATTCATAGAGTGTCATCTAGATGGGAGTATGGCTCTCATGTTGATTTGTTTCCCTCTCCTAGAAGCAAATGTGTTACTACATCTCATGCAACTGATGGTGATATACAACTTGTTGTGTCACAGAGTTAGAGTGATCAGCTACAGGTTTCAAAGGATAACGTTGATCCAGCCTTATTTCATTTTTACTACACCAATACATTTGTTGAGTACCTACTTGAGAGTCTAGAGATTCAGAAGGGTCTGTTTGGGGTCACTAGGGATACTCTCATTTATGGTTCATGCACTATTAGACGTTTTATGGGAATCATTGTAGGTACTCTAACTACAATGTTTCCTCATAGAGATTTTGCGGTTGGGTTTGCAAAGAAGGTTGCAAGAGGCCCTACCCAATTAGCTATTCAAGATTAGAGACTTGAGCCATCTTCTGATTCTAGTGTTGTGAGTGATGAGTTTGATGTCGAGGGTATTACCCAGGACTATGACAGTTAGCCATTGATAAAGGTTGGAGCATTTTACCATGATTTCATAGTGAGGAGTGCTACTCACTTCTCATTTAGTCCACACATAGAGGACTTGATGATGTATTGGTGTGGATTGGCACGAGTTTTATACAATCCATTGTGGGATGAATATTTTCCATCTTCAGTAGATAGAACTAGCAGTTGCAAGTACCCAACTTAGTTGTTTGCGGCTGAGTGCTTGTAGGATCGATATTCTATTTTCCATCATGTTGATGTGTATCTAGCAAGTTTTTTGCTACTTCTTTGTCTCAGAGACTACCTATGAATATATGGTTACAAAAGGATTATGATGTCGATGGGCCGCATGATGGCATTGGTGGATATCACATCCATGAGAGTTTAGCAGAGGTTAGGGAGAGATGTTGCATAGAAGATGCTTCCAAATATTCTTACCTCTTCCTGATGGATGGATGTGAGTTTCATTTATATTGGGATCTAGGTGGTGACAGAGTTAGTGTTGCAGTTTGGATGGTTCCCATGGGTTTACTTCACCATTTTCAGCATGGTGAAATTGAGATTAGTTTTGCATAGAGGAAGTCAGAGGGTATCAGACATAGCAGACTTCCATTATAGGTTTGGGATCTGGGGATATCTTGCATAGTTGTGTTTATGTTGGTGCTATGAGAGTCAGTTGGAGATGTGTGGGACATTTCACATTCTTCCTTTGGATTTCCAATGTAGTGGAGTTTCTTTGTAGTTGTGATTTCCTGGGGACAACCAATCTCAGGGAGGGCGGACAATAATGTCCCCATTTTCGTGAGCATCAGTTTTTGACAGTTTAGCCCATCATTGACCCTTGTAGGCTAACTCAGATGGTTAGAGGATCTCTTTTGGTAGAGATCAGTGTGTTATTTCTCTCAAAGCTCAGTATATGTTCAGGTTTGGCCTTTGTTGGACTCAGTTCTACATACTTACTATTTATAGTAAGTTACTATTTTAGGAAGTCCAGGTTTCTATTTATAGTAGGGCACCTAGACAGGCCTCAGTTGTAGTGTTGATCTCATATGCAGATAGATTTAAAAAATATTAAAGGATTAATGATTAATTATCATTAAAGGACACTTTAATGATAATTTAATATTATAAAGTTAAATTATAAAGTAAAGTGTACTTTATAATCAATGGGGCCATGACCCTCAATTAAAAACAACTTAAAGTACATTTATATTTATTGAGTTGAGTGCCCAAGTATAAGGAGATAATTTATAAAGTTATTATTAAAAACCTAAAAGTGGATTTGAAAGTGGATTTAAATGCTATTGAGGAGATTGAGGTTATAAAAGGACTCAAAAAGAAAATAATTTTTCATTCTTGATGTTATTCAACTTGTGCTTTTTTATATGAGAGTTGAGTGTACAAATACGCAAGGGTTTCAGTCCATTTTTTGTAGTGAAGAATGAAAACTCTTCATTTTTTATGCAATTTTGAGGTTATGAGAGACCAGCAAAATTATTGTCATAGTGTGGGCTTCATTTAGGAGTCCATTTGGAGCTTATAGGTGAAGAATCAACATAAGATTTGAAGCAGTTTGTAGGTATATCTATTGTAGACCGAAGTTATTATCATTGGAAGCTATTATCAATCAGATTTCAAGCTTTTATTGCTGATACAATAACATGTGAACAATAAATGCTACAATGTTTGAGAAGATTTAAACGATTTCTATAATAGGTCTGAAGATACTCATTGGTAGCCATAGTTGTTGCTATATTAATGATTTCTGGGTAGAATATATTACTTTTGGAAGGTTGTTTCATCTCCTTGGTGCTAGATGTGTTTCCCTTGCAGCAAAACGTTAGCATTTGGTTTGCTTCTACAACATGGTTGGGCATCTAATCTAATGAGGGTGTGTTGTTGTAAGTTATATCAGACTTTCCAATACTGTTGCTAGTGCACTTTGATTCCAGCTTCTTGCTAGTTTTCACACCAGGTATGATATTGATTGTATTTCAAAAAATATTATGAATTGGAATGAATATGTTGTAATTGCAAACCTTGGTAAAACTAATTTGAGAATGAAATAATAAAGATTTTCTATATCCGCTCTTGAATTGTAATAATCATCATTATTCTTTGTTACCCATGCATTTCTATTTACTTGGCAAAGTCTTTGGAAAATATCTAATGTATCAAGCATAGTTAATAAACCAAAAGTTTATTTAAATATAGGGTAGAAACTTGGTTTAGTTAGATTCCACCCAGTATGGTTCTTATAGATAACTTTTGAAGATTGGTGTTCAAGCACATAATCTTTTAGCAATAAATATACAAATAAAGAATTTAATAAATAGTAAGTATTAATTAAAAAATTGTAGTATTAAGCTAAAATTACATTCATTAAAGGAGAGTGAATGAAGGACTCATTTTTTAGTATGGTTGTTGGGTTTCCCTCCAAATGCATTAAAATGATAAGGAACAATCACCCTTTGCAATATTCTAGACTTGCAAATCATGTAGAATTATGTCTCTTAGTCCTTTGTTAGTGTCATCCACACTATGCATGTAGTAAGGTTTCCATAACATCCTCATTTATGTTATCTTTAATTTTTATAAGTTCTTTGATTTTGATGTGCTAGATAATAAAGCTAAACACTCAATTATAGTTGTAGATAAATTTTTTAGTAATTATAGTGTTTTTTACCATACTTTTGATCCATCCAAATTTACTAATGCCCTCAAACATTAAATCAAGGCAATGAGCAACACGCAACTCCAAAAAATGGTGGTATGGATCTCTTGAAGAAGTTTCCTCATGGCTACATATGTGGTCGTGTTGTTGGCGACAATTTGGAGAATGTTAGCCAATTCAACCTTTTGAACAATACATTCTAATTGATTGCACAAATCCTTATATTCTTGACTTCATATAAGGAATATAAAAACTTCATAGAACACCAATATGACACAAGAAAATTAATAAAGGTTGTGCCTTGGTCACATATCAACCAAAGTATAAGATTTTAAACCCTCTTAAGTTAGTCTCTATATGGCATTGAAGTGAAATGTTTTAGGATGTGCTCATTCACTTAGTCAAGCTTGTCCAAATTCCAACTCTTGTAGAGGCATTCCTAGTTCAATTTTAGTGCAAATTCTTTTGGAAATGAAAAACAACACTTTCAATCATAGCTTATTATCTTCAAAAATAATAAGACAATCAAACATGGATCAAATCATCAACATAAAAATATCACAAACAATGGAGATAATACATGGAATTTTAGGAAAATATTAGCAACAACGCATAGTCAAGGATTATGAAAGAAAATTTACATTGTTAGCTCCAACATTATTTAATTGAAAATGGGTTGTATCCCTATGAAAATTTTCTTATTGGTGTTCATTTTGTAAATTTTATTTATCTTGTGTCAATCTAATGTAGAAAGATATTAATTGTCATGGCCATCGCTTCATAATTTTTGTCTATCATATGCAAAATTCAACACTCAATGAATACATTAATTATCATCACTGATGTTAATAAATGAATTCCATCTTTGGAAGTATTTATTCATAGAAAATTTATTTTGAAGTAGTGGACTTGACTAAGTATAGGTCAAGGTGGAATTTTTTTTTGAGGCATGCTTTGCTAGAATTTGGGAAATTGGCTTTAGTAAAATAAAATTATTTTTAAACCCTATTTTTTTTCTTTTAGAGTATTTTCCATGAAAAAAATTCCCTAGTGCATGCTTTGGGTATTAGTGCCAACAATGATTAAAAAAATTCAAGGTGTAAAAAGGTGGCCAAGGCATGAAAAGCACACACTTTTCCTGTTAGAGTCAAATCAAGTGGAAAAATCCACCCAGGTAGACATTTTGGCTTGGCATACCACTTCTAGAAGTGCACTTTAATGAAAAATGGTTAAATATGTGTTGCAACCTCTCCAAGTGCATGTTTTTCACATTATGCTGAAAAAGTGAATGGTTAGGATTCCTTAAGTTGACAATTTTTCTTGGAGTGACATGCCCAAAAGTGTGCTTTACAAAAGTAGCTAAGGAAAAAAATTGAAAACAACACTCAAGTTCATGATTTTCATGATCTCACCATGTTTTAAGTATTCAAACCCTTCTAGGAATGTGCTTAGACAATACTCACCACAAAAAAAATTAATAAAAGATAAAAGATAAAAATACCCCTAAAAAAGAAAACACAACCCGAGTTATCAACAAACAAAAGGGTAAGTATTTCATTATTTCATTTGGAATGTTAATTGCAAGAGAGACGAACCATTGAATGGGAAAGGGTTTGAGTAGAGATTTTTTAAGTTTTTAAGGTATTTGGTTATGAAATTTTTGATGGATTTCAACATGTTTTT
>VDFB02110635.1:0-20796 GCA_007258455.2 Sequoia sempervirens | reverse complement strand
GCATATGGGCCTGGACACGCTTCAATCAGCTTTTTAATTGGATTCCTTTAGCTGCACTTATAGAAAAGAAAATTATCTGTATGCATGGTGGAATTGGAAGGTCTATAAATTATTTGGAACAGATAGAGAGCCTGCAACGGCCCATAAGTATGGATGCTGGATCTATTGTTCTTATGGACCTTTTGTGGTATAGTTTTTACCCGTGGTTGAGTAGTTTTATTTATTTTGTTCAGTGAATGCCTTATGCTAAATTATATTTTTGGTTATCAGATTTAATATCACAGCTTATTAGTGCACTTAAATTTTGTAATGTGTATACAGGTCTGATCCAACAGAGAATGATAGTGTGGAAGGATTGCGACCAAATGCCAGAGGTCCAGGGCTGGTCACATTTGGGGTATGATATGTATTTAGAATTGAGTTTGTCCAGTTTAGTTATGGTTGTTCAACTGGCGCTTTTCTTGGTCACACAATTATTTAGTAGTCATTTCTTCTATTGTGTTTGTGTTTGAATTTTCACATAAATCTATCGCATGGCACAATCACTTGTGCCAATGGAGTTCTTTCACTAATGTGCAAGAATTCTGCACATTTTTAAAACTAAAGGTGCCAATTATAACATATGTATGCATAGTTTTACTTCATGTGTTGATCATGTTCACTTTAAATGGAACAAGTAACTTGCAACAAAAGGAACTTGTCTAAGAATGAGTAAGTATCTGAATGGACATATTTGAGATGTATTGTTTCACATCTATTTGACAGCCAATTGACCGTCCGATGAGCTGTTCCCTACCTTTCATATATCAATTAGCTATGAAAATGAATAAAAATCCCTTAGAAGAAAGATGACCCAAGATTTCAAAAAATGAAGTTGAGAAGCGTGTGCAGTCTAATATGGGCACAGTTGGTATATGCATTTCTATATGCACGAATGTATTGAGGATGTGCTTTTTTATATGAGTCTCATGACTTAAGAGCAAGGAGTCAAGGAAATTTGGGGGACAACACACTAAATTGTCAGAACTTAAATGTGTTATGAAGCAATGATCCAAATCAAAGGGAACAAATACAATAAACACATATGATACTGCATATAATGAAGCTTTATTGAAGTCAAGAGTAATTTACATGAAGGTAGCAATCCTTCAGAAGATATGAAAAGTTACTAACATGTGCCTTCTTTTGGGTCAAGCAGCTTATCATATACAACTATGTACATCAAGAAATGAAAAGAATCAAAGAGATAGATGAATCATTCCACCTTGGAAACCCAACAAGTAATATTCTATGCATTAATAAGGACAAACCAGATTTGTGGATATGGACAAATAAGGTTGGCAGTTATACCCACATATAAGTCAGAAGTTTGTTTTTCCATTTTCGGGCTTTTTGGAATTGATTTTTGGCAGTAAACTTTTTCCAAAAGGAGTCCAGCACTCTTTGCATCATGATGTGCAGTTTCTAATCTTTATGAAGATTTTTAAATTAGGTTGTTCAAGGAATGGTCACTAAATTATCAAGGCGACTTGATTTTTTGGTATTTTTGATTTTTCCAATGTTTTTCCCCAAATTGTCACCAAGATCAGTTCTTCCTCCTTGGGAAACAATGGGCTCCATTGGTTCTATTTTTTATTTATGATGAATGTAAGGAGTTCTCAGTGCATAAGTTATTCTCATTTGCTTTCACTGTTTAACCCATACAAATTCATTTTTGCCAGTTGTGAAGATTTATGGGTAGGGATTTCATTTAAACAACATTTGCCTTTGGTTGGTTGAGAAGATTCTTTAATGTACTCAAGACCAAAATTCTCGAACCTCATTTCTGTATCACGAGGTTTCCATATTCCTTACTATCTTTGCCAAGATATAACCTAGTGTGTACTATTTTCTTTAACTGCTTGAAACCAATTCATTTGGTATGTTTTTCTTAATTTCCAAATGAAATTGATGGATAACCAAAGTGCTTAAAATCTAAAGTGCTACTATGTTCTCATCTATTTCTACCTGGACACCTTCTGTTGAATTTCTCAAATAGGTTTTTGAATGGGAAAGATTTTTCTGCATTACTATAATTTCTCCACAATAAGACTAAGGTTATTCTACAACCTTGGTTATTATTCCTTAATTGTTGATTTGTTATGAAAAGCAACTTTAGACTCATTTTATGATGTCACAGGCAGTTCTGCATATTCAATGTAGTCCGGTTCATCCAACTGATTGAATATGGTTGAGGTTGAGATGTTCGCAGATTTAATCTTCTAATATTTTTTGAAATCACGTTCTTCTGATGGCCACAGTCTGCAATGAAGTGTAGGGATGTTTCCTTCACCTATTAATGTGAGTGGAAGAGACACTTTGCTTCCTTTGTTTTTGAAGGATAAGTTCATGTTGTGGCAACAATGGAGTAAGGATTGGGTTCTATGGTTTACTTCCCCTTGCCCAACATTGGCAGTAGTGTTGTTTCAGATGTGGGGGCTGGTTACTGAACTGGTGTTGGGCTCTATACTTCAGACAATAGTGCTTGTTTAGGGCAATGTTCTTCATTTGAGTGCTGTTTACTTTTCTGAACATCACACCACTTTCCCGTGACTTTCAATGGAGTCTGGAATCTTATAAGAGAAAGCCTTATTTGATGAGACTTTGGTCAAATGTGTTGGCCTTGCTGCTTACTGTTAGACTTGGTGCTATTGATGTTGAGTAGTTTCTTTTCTAGCTTTCTACTTAAACTTCTCTTTGGTTTTGACTGCATGCTGATAATTGCAAATTCCATTTCTTCTTTTATGTAAAGCTACAAAGCTGTTACAACATTTGAGAAATTGTCTTGCTTCATGATACCAAAATTTTCCTACAAGCATGAAATGCATTGGTATAATCTTGTAGTAGTTATTGACCTTACTGCAATTGATGCAACTTTTTGAACTGACCACCATAATTCCTTATGAAGTAGTACTCCTCTGTAATGGCGTCTACAAATTTTGCCATGGTTTTGACATAGGCATTCTTTGGGTCAATTGATAATATGATTCCCCCTAGGATTTTACATGGAAGTGTGATTTTGTGAACCGATTTTTTTCTGAATTTTGCAATTTCCCAATGGAATGCATGAACCTTAACACCTTTTGATCACTAGGATCTCTGTGGGCAAGGTGAGAGCATATGGTGAAAGGGATCAGATTGATTATTACAAAAAATGTTGGCGGCAAGCTACACAAGTCAATAGAACAACTGAAAAAATAATCTTGAAGTAATTAAATTCTTTTCTGGTGGCAAGCCTTCCAGATTAAATAGAATTGAAAACTATAAATAATTGAAGCTATTTCTAGGGGTAAGCTTTCGAGAACAAATTACAAAATCCCAATCTGGCAGTGAATCACATAGATTAACATTAGAAATATAGAGTGGAAAAGTAAATGATTTCTTATTGTTGTGGCAACATAGCCATCTAGACTTAACATATCAAAATCATTAACAATTCTTCTATCATTTCTGGGGTTAAATCACATAGAAAACTACAATTAAAATTATTATTTCAATGATTTGAATTATTGAATTGCAACTGTAGAAGTATCATTGAAATAGTTACCAGAAATTTGCAATATCTTGTAGATATGGTATTAAAGGCTATAATGAAATATTTGCAGCATTTGTATGGCTGCAAGTAGCAATGATTAGCAGGCTAGAAAAATAGTAGTTTAGCGGCCTTTTAAGGCTGCGATTCAGCATAATGGAAGTACAGTTGCACTGATCAATACAAAGATAATTCTTGGATGGAATTATTCAAATGAACAGAAGGGTTTTTGTCCTTGGGCAGAAAAGATGAACAATGTTCAATCTCTAAGAGTAATGAATTTGATAAATCATACCTTCTCCATTCCTTAACACTCCTAAAGGTTTTAAAATGCATTACTTTTTGAATCCCATTTCTAATGTCACTTCTGGTTCCTCTTTTAAAACAACCTTTTTTTTAATTAAACATAATTTTCCTTTTGATGAATATAACTTAAAATTACTTTTTCAACAACTCATTAAATTATTAAATCATTTCCCTTGCAAGACCCCATTAGCCTTGGGGAAAATAAATAATTGGCTAAGGGTCTTCTGATTAACATTTCCTGAAAAAGGAGACATGATAGGAAGCGACTTTTAAGAGTGGAAAAGGTATCTCTTCATTTTCATAAAATTATTTATAGAGAAATACGATTAGAATTGGTCGAGCCATTTGTTTGCTTCATCATTGTCTTCAAAAAGAATATTATTAAAATTCACTTGTACCTTAAAGAGCATCAGATCCATGAAGGGTCTACCTGATGATGAAGTGTATGCTACAGGCATGATTATGAGATAATATTGTAGACCAGTTGAATTATCTCCTGCCTTTGCTTCTCAAGGGCACTTCTGAAATGGAACCTTGGGTAGCTGTATAACAACCCTATCAATTTAGTAGTGAAACATGGACTGTTTGTTCTCAAGAACTTTACATTGGCTCCTATTTTCTCACTGACAAGTTAAAATGAAATAAGTTTGAAATAATATTCTATATGGCTACTAATTTCTTATTAACTCTATGATCAGATGACTATTCTATATGTGTCTGGTCATGGTCTGACATCACTGCATTGTTGCAATTAGTGTTGAGATAGGAAGCTCCCTGTCAGTTAGCTTTCAGAGGATACAAGGCAACTCAGCAACTCAGTTTTTACTTATCATGGAATTGATTGATGTTGATTATTCTCTTTGATTTCATTATGTTGAGCCCTGATCTTGAGTTATATTATTTGTTTTGCAGCCTGACCGTGTATTGGACTTCTGCAAGAAAAACAAGTTGCAGCTAATTATTCGGGCACATGAATGTGTAATGGATGGTTTTGAACGTTTTGCTCAAGGCCATTTGATTACCCTATTTTCTGCAACAAACTACTGTGGTGAGTTCTAAAAAAGGGGAAATAGATATGGAATATTATTTTATACAGCTCATTCTTAAATAAGAATGAAAGTTTGATGCTTATGGTAAATACTATGTGGGTATTCTTATCCAGGCACAGCAAATAATGCTGGTGCATTGCTGGTTTTGGGAAGAGAGTTAGTTGTTGTACCTAAGTTGATTCATCCACTTCCACCCCCAATTGGATCACCAGAGTCATCTCCAGAACACCATTTGGAAGAGACATGGATGCAGGTGAATTTTTGTTTCCTGGTCAAAATTTTATAGCAAGTGAATGCTTTCTAAAGTTTAACCTGATTTATCACTGTCATTTTAATATCATATATTTCATTGTTCAGGAACTGAATATTCAGAGGCCACCTACACCTACTCGTGGCCGACCTCAGCCTGCTCATGATCGCAGTTCCTTGGCTTTTATTTGAGTTCTGTTTGTGTCCATTGATGTCCTATACCAATTAGTGACAGTCATCCGTCTTATTGAGCTCTGTAAAATAATGTACAATTGGAATTGTATTTGAGCACTTACGTCAACGTAAACAAAATTTTCTTGCCCCAAGATGGAGCTGTCCTTCCTGTGCTATTGTAGTTACTACCTGTTTCTGTTCATCAGTGTTTCCCCTCACAAGTGGTTATTCTTTGCAAAGGTTTGCAAACTAAGGTATGGTAATTTATTTCCTTCTCGGTAGTACAAAAAATTTCCTTGTTTTTTCAACTTTTCAGTAATGAGGATCACTTCAATAAAAATGCTATTTTCTCTGTTTTGCAGTTATTGAATTTCTAATGTGGTGGTTATTATTGCATGGCTTTTCCTGTTTCATGGTGCTGATCCATCGCACAGCTCAGGACACAGCATTTAGACATTATTGTTACCTGCTTAGGCCGTTTAGGGTTACCGGTGTGAATTTGTAGGCTCCATAAGTTATGGAATTTGTACCTTTAGCTAATATTTTTTAGATTATGTGCCAATAAAAATGGAATGCTTTGGCTGAAATGTTGAGTTGTTTCTGCTGAATTCTTCTGGATTCAACCATGTAGAACTATTTGTGTCTTGACATTTGGATCCATCTCCAGGGAGAAAAAGATAGAATCCTATGCTTGTGTAGAGTTTATTTTGGGATTTCTATTTATTGTGTTAGTCCGTTTAGTAATCTAAAGGCTGTAACTGATATCATTTAATGTACATGCATTCCATACTGTTTAACAAATTTTGTTAAGCTGGGTATAAAAAAAGCATAGGCAATCGACTTTGTAATCTTCTGCAATCTTGGATCTCTCTTATGGCAGAACATTTGAGTGCATGTCAACTTTATGCTCGGCAGCTGGGGTATTATTTTATATTGGTTTATTGCTGTTCCTGCAGTGAACTAGAGTAACTCGAAACTGAGAGTCTGATGGATAAGTGGAATGGAATGCTTTGGCTGAAATGTTGAGTTGTTTCTGCTGAATTCTTCTGGATTCAGCCATGTAGAACTATTTGTGTCTTGACATTTGGATCCATCTCCGGGGAGAAAAAGATAGAATCCTATGCTTGTGTAGAGTTTATTTTGGGATTTCTATTTATTGTGTTAGTCCATTTAGTAATCTAAAGGCTGTAACTGATGTCATTTAATGTACATGCATTCCATACTGTTTAACAAATTTTGTTAAGCTGGGTATAAAAAAAGCATTGGCAATCGACTTTGTAATCTTCTGCAATCTTCGATCTTTCTTATGGCAGAACATTTGAGTGCATGTCAACTTTATGCTCGGCAGCTGGGGTCCTATTTTATATTGGTTTATTGCTGTTCCTGCAGTGAACTAGAGTAACTCGAAACTGATAGTCTGATGTATAAGTGGAATGGGAGGTCTCAAGTATGGGAATACTGCTGTGATAGAAAAATATCTATGTGCCGAATCGTTGGCTTTCTACTATCGTACCCGGACCCGAAACGATTCAGAGTCGGAATCGGGTACGAATCGTTGTGGGTACGAACCGGAGTCGAAATTTGTCAGTCCGAAACGATTCAATCAACAGCGTGTCGATTCCAAGCGTTTCAGAGGGTGACATGGCATTTGTTGACCGATTCCGCAGGATTTGACCGTGTCATTTCTGATTTGTTTGCATTCGTTGACTGTTTCATTTCGCCGAGCCGCGTCCTTTCTGCCTGAGTCGCGTTTGTTTTCGACTGAGCCTGCTGAGTCGTTTCTACACTTGCATCGTCATGTTTTACCAAGGCGGGGTTCTTTCAACCATTTTCCGTCACTTTCCTCTGCACGGGTTCTTTCCGAGCTTTTCCGCAATGTTTCTCGTTTGTCCCAGCATTGTTTTTTAGGGTTTTATTTAATTTTTTTCCACGCATTCTTATTTGCAATGCGTTTTAAGGTTCTATTAATATAAAGTTATAATAATTATAATAATATTGTTAATGTTAATAATTATTTTTAGGGTTTTTTAATTTTTTTCAACACATTCTTATTTGCAATGTGTTTTTTAAGGTTTTTGGGTTATATTAATATAAAGTACTAATAATTATAATATTATTAATATTAACAATATTAATAATTATTAATAATAATAAGCTAATCGTATATAATATATAGTATAAAGATTATATTTAAAATCTGTATAATTATAAATAATAATAATATAATTAATAATATATACATTCTAATAATAATAGATATTATTAATTTATTTATTATTATATTATAGATTGTATAATAAATTTAAAATTAATAGTTATATAATAATATAGATTATAGAATATTCAATATATATTAAATTTTAAATATATATATATATATATTTGAATATTTTATTATATTTTTGTACGGACGTACCCGATTCCGTACCTAACCACCCAAAAAAATTTGGCGTACCCACGTATCGTACCTGCGTACCCGTACCCGTGCCCGTACCCGATTCGGCAACTTAGAAAAATATTAAACAACTGCATGGCCATGTACAAGTTTTTTATTTATAAAGGAAATATAGTGCCTAATTGTTCTCCATCATTTGAACCATGTCTTTGTCTATTAGATGATATCAATATAATATGTTTTTCCCTTATTAAAATGCATTTTTTAATTCAAGAGATGTAATTTGTATTTGCCAGTAATTTAATTTATTGGTTGGTTATATTGCCATAATGTATAACATCATTTTTCTGTCTTAAAGATAACATTGTTATCTCGACATAGAAGACAGCGTGCAGAATGGTATCTTTAGGACCGCAGTTCAGAGCATATGTTTAGTACTAGATCTTTGCAACTGTGTTTAAGATGAAAGTATCTGTTTTCCAAGGAATGCTGATTAATCTGAATATGCCTAAAGCTTTTCATGAGGCAATCTGGGTTTTGGTTTTTCTCAAATTGTGTTCAATTTTTGCTTTAGCATGACACTGGCCACGTGTGTAAGAAATTCACACCTTGTTGCTAGTTTTTCTATCATGGTAAATGCCTCATATGGCATATGGCAGGGAGTCTGTCACTTTCTTGCTGCATAAGCCACAAAATGTTTTAAGACACATTTGCTTTGAGCTCCCCTACTTCCAAGTAAGGGGGCCGAAAAGAGTCATTTGAGCTCCCCTCACGATTACAAAACCTCATTGCATCACAATGACCTCACTCATGCATTCTAATCCCTCTACGACCAAACGATCACCAAATATCTATATAGATGATTAGATTTGAAGAGGAATAATTGTTTGCCATTGTACCACTTAAACCACTACTAGTTTTTTTAATCTATGTTCCTCAAGGATGTGTCCCTTGGGTTTTTCCAGATGCACGCGTGTTGGGGATGTAAGGACGGCTCAGGGGCATCCTCTAGCTGTCTTTTTTTTTTTGGTCCTAAATGTTTTGGGGATGTGGGGTAGGTCGACGATGGTTATGGGATGATCTAACGTCCTCGAGACAATCGGGGATGTCTCAGATGTCCCTTAATTGTTTTAAGGATGACCGATTGCCCCTAACATGTAGTAGTGAATTAAAAAAATGGTTGAAATTAAAAAAGATCATTTTATTATTATTATTTGTGGGCCCATGCACCACTCTTGGCCCTAAAGCAACAAAAAGAAGCCTCCCTATTTCATTCAACTCGTTTTTACATGCCAAAAAGTTTTGCAACCAAGTTACAGGCAAACAAATATTTTTGATCAAGTTTCACAGGCGCAATTAAAAAAATCAGCATCGGTGAACAATGAGTGAGGTAACAAGAGAAGTGAAATAGGTAAGTGATTCTTCTATTTTTTTCAAAGTTCGAATGAAGAAATATATATTTTTTGCTATTTTCAGTTTGTATTTGCAATTTGTTTCATAAAAACTAAACAACATGAATAGCAACAAAGAGAGTAGTGAATAGGATATGGAAGAAAAATCAAAATCAAAATGTGAGTTTCAAGCCCAGTTAGGGGTTCATCAGAGGATGGGAGTGCTATGAATGAAGGGGGGCAACCACAAAATCCGTTTGAGCGCTCTTTCAAAGATTTAAAACCTTATGCAAAGGGTCTTTGTGATCCTAAAAATCTTTTCTCCAATTAGTGATAGTCCTAGACAAAAGGAAAAAGAAAAAATTGGGGTTAATAGACTATGGTCTCATTTGCAAAACAAATTTTAGAGGGAGCTACACAATAGTATGTTCTCATCTATTGAGTTTTACAAGACACGGGGTTAAGGTGTCATGTCCCTATGAATTTTTGGCCGACCTAAGGCATAGTCGACCCAAAAAAGGTTTTTTTTTAACACCATTAATATATAATAAATAAATATTTGACAAAATTGAATAAATAAATACATAATAGTTGTTGACAAAAATAAATAAATAAATATTAAATTGGGCGCCAAATAAATAAATTTGAATTTAAGAACTCTGGGTGCCAAATTAGGTCCACACGACACATTGGGAGAGCTATAAGTTGGAGGTTAGGTGTTAAAGAGAGGGAGAAGAGTCTTTTTTGGCAAATTGCAGTTTGGCTCTAAGCTGAAACTCTCAGGATGAAACCCTTGGAGTTGTTAGAAGTTGGGACGAAAACCCTAACTTGTCTATGAGTATCATTTACCTGCCTTGCAAATTCCTTAATTCATTCCTATTTTTTGCATAGGGTTTGATGTATTTATTAGCAAATTAAACAAAGTTGGAGGAGCTTTGTGGGCAACAACTAGATTTGGGCACTTGCAACAATTAAGGGAGTTAGTTGGGTGTTCTACTAGTAGATATAGGAAGAAGCACTGATCAACATTAAGGAGCAACAACCAAATCAAGGCACTTGCAACAGTCATCTAGGAACACTTTTTCACTCGAAAGACTAATTTGTAGGGCTGGAAAAGGACACAACCATCCTCAACCTATAGTAGACCCCTTGACATCTTAAAACCCTACAACAAGCCTAAGGATTTGGGTCTGTAAGGGCCTGTTGACACCCCATAGGAGACTAGGAGAGGAGCAACAAGCGGTCATAAGGAGGTGTGATCAGACCTGGGCCCTATAGAAGACACTTGGGTGTTCATGAACACATTTAGAGGCCAATTTATAGGTTTGGAAGGTAGGGCACAACCATCCCCATTTCATAGTAACTACTAAACATTTGCAACAACTCATAAACCAGGAATTTTGAAGGTCAAATGATTTAGATTTGACCCAACACATTGCACCCATCAGCAAGTGCTAACCCTCTTAGAAGTCATTCTCTAGACAGGTGCTTTCATCTTGGAGATCGCTAGCTTATGAGAAGTAACTGAATGTTGTTTTGCATATCTTTTTGTGCAAAAGATATTAATGTCATGAGTTCAAACTATTGGGGAATAGATTGTTCAAATTGATACATTGTTTTTTGATCTGTAGTTGTAATTTGTTCAACATTTAATGATTTACATCCCAGTGCTGTATGATGGTTATTATAATCTGATTTCTGGATCTCATCAAGCTTGTAACCCTAGAGCAATCAAACCCTAGGGTTAATTATTTGTTTAAGAGAAAAAAATAAAATTAGAAATTAGGGTTTCAAGCAAAAATCTAAAGTGCAAAAATCTAGGGCAAAAATCAAAGATTGAATTTCAAAATATTAGGGTAGACCCCATTGGAGGTATTATAGTGGTATAAGAGAAGTAATCTTGCCAACCTATGGATCTAATTTTGTGAATGCAGATCTACAACAGACACATGCGTGAAAGGGAACCTTGGAGAAAGAAAATAGATTGGCGACCTAAATTTTTACCCAAGGAAGAAGACATATTCTATTCAAGAGCTTTTGCTAAAAATACGCAAGGAACAAGAAAGGTACCTGTTTGAAGTTGCCAAAATTTTGGACCAATACCAAAATTTGTCAGATCATGCAAAGGCTTGTGTTCCCTTTAATGGGTACTTGAAGGCACTCAAGTACCAATACCCCCACAAAAGAGGCCTATATGAATACACAAGGAAAACAACTAAGGATGAGGTCAAGGAACAAGATCCAAAGGAATCAATTTTGTTGGAGGAAACAAAGTTTGAATTAGAATCAAAATCACTAGAAGTTACCATTGAAGAAAGGATAGAAAAGAAAGAGGAATCACTTGCTTGTGATTTGCAACTTTCAAGTGAGCATGGGAAAGACAAAGATCAATCAACATGTCTAGAAGTTTCGACTCTTAGTTGTTCATGTGGAAGCCCTAAAGAGGATGAAGCCATATTCACAAGTTCACTTCAACCATATGAGGATATGGACAAGCAAGAATCAACTATTGCATCTACAAGTGGAGAACACATAAGTCTTCATGGTGATCACAAGGTTGAAGGAAATGTTGTCCTGAAGTTTGCCAAACCAACATTGATTGATCAACTATGTGGAGGTATGAATTATACTAATGTTCCATTGTGTGAGCCTAGCACTGCTTCACCAACTCTACATCTTATTGATAAGAAATCAATTTTGTGATTTGGATAACTTGGATAGTGATGATGTTCATACATATGAAAGCAATACGAAAATTTTGTCGTGTAGTGAGCAAAGTGGCTTTGATAAAGTTGATTTAGCATTGCAAGAATTGAGGGATCACTTTATGATTGTGCATACACCCTCTAGTCCAACAATTGAAGAGGAGCATGAATCTACTTGTGTTTTGACACCCTACTCTTATGATGATGATTCCTCTAGTGTGCATGATGATCATGATGTTGTCCTATGGGAAGAAGATGATTCTACTCACTATTGTGATAATGATGTCTTGATTGAATTTGATGTTGACCTAGCCTCTAAACATGAGTTGTGTGAAAAAAATGGCAGAGGTAGCTAATTTTGGGAAGCATGTTTGTGAATATAAATAAAAAAAATTGTATGAAAATGATAAGCCCCATGGGTCCCATCATTTGGAAAGACAATTGAAGGTCAAGAAGACATGATTATTGCAATCCTAACCCAATTCAATAATACTCATAAGTTGATAGCAGACTAATGTTGGAGGACTCCAAGGACACAAGATCTTTCAAGGAGAACTATCTCTTGCAGACTTACAGGTGCTCAAAGAATCCTTGGTGGCAACGACATCAAAGAAGCCTTGGTGGTAAAGAAGCCTTAGCACTAAGAGGGAAATAAGAGTAATTTGATAAGCTTGCTCATGAGCTTGAGGTTACATTGGATTCCTTGAGGAGTGTGATATCCCTAATGGGATCTACCCTAAATCTCTAATTCCTAACTTTTGAATTTTGTCCTAATTTTTTGAAATTTTGTTTTCTGCTCAAACCCTAGATTTTGATCTGATATTCTGATTGCAATCAAGCAAGGACAATGAACACAAAAGCAACCAAAGGCTCTAATAACAAACCAATTGTGAATCTTTATGATTGTATTTCCAAACATGAAACTTATCCAACCAAAATATCATCCAACTACAAGTATAAACATGAAACAAAATTTGATTTTCTAAGTTGAACAACTACTATTATAAATCAAAATTATGAAATATGCAAGTTATATTCAAACAATAGGCCAATCATTCCCAATAATACATCAGATCTCTGCTATTACAAATCAAACTTTAAATTAGGCTTGTACATACAAAAAATCAATAGCAAATGACCCAAGAAATTGATAGAAATGATCTCCAAAGGGCATCACTCCAATTAGGGCATGAAACCCTATATCTTCCACTCTTCAACAACAAGGAGATCTGCTCCAAATCTAATCACTCATGTTTGTAATAAGTCTTTTAGGGTTTTGCTGCTCCAAAATGACAACAATTGATGCACAACCCTCTGAAAAACTCCAATTGATGGCACTCAAAATGTAGGGAAAAACCCTAAGCAATGACAACAATAAGCACCAAAAATCACTCCACAAACAATGGAAAATTAGGTTTGATATGCTACTACTACAAATATTAAGATGTTATCAAACCCTAACTCCCATCAAACACCAAAATCACCTTCCAAAAGCAAGGCGCTCCTCTAGGTAGTGGTACTCAAACCTAGGGTGAAACCCTAGACAATATGTAACAAATCTTGTAAAATGATGTCTTCTTCAAATCTGATCTATAAACTTGATTTGGAATTCTGCTCTTCTCCTTCGCTAAATAGCAATGAAACACAAGTAGACCTTCGTTATGAAGTCTTCCCAAGATGAGCTAGGTTTTTGTCCAACTCACTTGCAATTCGTAAGGGTTTTTGTCCTTGGAATAGTTGCAACAAGTTGCTAATTCAAACTAAAGATAATATATTGCATGATGATCAAATGCCTCCTCAATGATCTTGTATTTATACCAAACTTGCCTTTCCCTCCAATTTGTCTGACCCAATTTGGGTGCCTAAATTCACTTTTTAAATTTGATTTTTTTTAATTCTCCAAATGGGGCACAATTTTCATGAATTAAAATATTATTGTTAATTATGTTTTCCCTCCTTTTATCCTCCAAAATGGGTCGTCGAACATCATAAAAAATATTTTAGCACCATAAAAAATAATAATAAATCACGGAATGGGAAAATATCCTCCAAGTTCGCCAAGCCAAATAAAATAATTGAGCCATAAAGAATTATTTTTCATAATTATTCAAAGTTCAAACCAAATATTCACATTACAATCCTCCCTTCCTGAGATTGCTTGTCCTCAAGCAATGATAAGCATACCACCATCTGGATCCCAAATCTTGATGTCATCACATCCAATAAACATGAAGAGATAAAAGCATCTCAAAGTGATAGCAACACCAAACAACTCTCCCACCCCTGCAAATCTCTAGTGGATGTGTAGAGCACCCCTCACAAGTGCAAGCAAATATATAATCACTCCTCCTAGGTTGTTGATGTAGAACATAACAACAACCTCCCAATTGAAAATCAAACCCAAGCGAGTGCAAATGCCATCATCAATGTCATATGATGATAAAGTTTCATCCATATGCCATCCTTCAATAATGAAGAGATGATCCAAGACTCTCCAAAACACCCAAATAATCATTGCCCCCAAGTATCTTGTAGGTTTTCCATGTGCAATAAAGTAGAGCAACCATCTCTCCATAATGTATGAAGTAGTAACCCATGAAGTAGGGTTGGAACATCAATGCCCTCATGCTCATACCCATACCATACACCATAGTCCAACTGAAACACAAACATTTGCAACTCAAAGCCAAGTGTCTTCATGACAGTACCCCCATACCTTAGATCATAGATAAGCTAAAACTTCATTCCTCCAAGCATGTGCCAATCAAAAGTAAATGCATCCATGATATGTGCCATAAGTCCCGAAAGTAGGCCAGCCTCATGCTTCACCAAAGAGTCATCAATATGATGGGATTGTTCCTCATCACAAGTAAACCCCTCAAGTTCTCCATGAATGACCAAAGGCTTAACCAAATCTAAAGCACTAATGTCTCCACCTATACATGTATACATCACATCGTTGGCTGGTTCAAAAGGTGTATGCTCAGCTATCCCATCCACATCTATGATTTGATCCTTCAATGGGCTTTCTAAAAGAGGTAACTCATGATCCCCATGATATAAACTATGTGTACAAAAAAAAAATCTGAATCATACCTCTTTTCATGTTCATCCAACTTTGAATGTTCTTTTTCCTTGGTGACCTCAAGAGGCTCAACCTTTGCACATTCTTCCCTTGGAAGAAATAGTGATCTAAGGTATGATTCCCTTTGTTTCCTTGCATGATCTAGATGATTTCAATGTTCCTTGACCTCCTATAGGTGTCATCTTGCTTAGGCAGCGAACAACTTTTCCTTCCTAGCTTTTTGTAACCACTCTTCACACATATCTTGTGTCTTCGCATCTTTCGTAGTATCATATACAAAATCAAAACTTTTGTGGCTTGAATCCACAATACATTCCTTATGTTTAGCACTCACATCTTGAGTGCCAACAGTGGGAGAGCCCTCAATACCATTATCCTCATGTGAAATAGTTGCTATCTCATGGTTATGCAAAGAAATATGATTGCTATCATAAAACAAAAAATTAGAATTGATGTCATACCTCTGTGTGGTGTCCTATATCACCTCAAACACTTTTTCCTTTGCCAAATGCTCTCCCACAAGTGTAGATCCAAAAGGTGACTCCAACTGAAAATCACATGCCTTTAGGCTGATCCTCTTGGCTGTCATGATTATGTGAAGATAAGGAATTGTTGTTGCACATTAGAGAATTAGTCCTTACCTCATATCGTTGTGTGATGTCTTCATGAATCTTAATCACTTCTCCTTCCATAGTTAAATGGTCATCAATAGGTGTTGATCCGAAGATATTTCCAACTGAAAAACCAAGTGTGCCACTTGTCATATGGTTGCAAGTTATATCTTCATGTTCACTTTTCACAATATTTGCATTGAATTGTTGTTCTTTAGATGTGGCTACCATGGAAGACTAAATTTTTGTTGTAGATGATGAAGAATGTGTCAATCTCAACTCCAAACAAAGCTCATCAAATTGATTCTCTGATTCTTGAAGGGTCATTTGAGTGTTCTTCAAAGAATCCATAGTATCTTTAAGCTCAAAGGTGAGCTTATCAACTTCATCTACCTTTCTTCTCAATGCATCAAAATATATCTTATCAAGTTGGAGTAGATGATCTCTATTTGAAAGTAGGTGTAGGTAGTTTTATTTCATCACAACCAAAGCTTTCTTGAGTACTTGTAAGTCTACAAGAGATAGTCCTCCTTCAAATCCTTTGTGTCTCCCTTGAGCCTTCCAACAATAATATGCCACCATCTTAAGAGTATTACCAATGTGAGCTAGGGTCGCAACAATCATATCCTCATTTACCTTCAATTTTCCTTCTAAATGATGCGACTTAGGAGACCTAACGCCTCTATGCAAAAATTTTGTTTGGTCTTCATAAATGTGCACCTCCAAATCAACTTCCTTCATGGCCTCTTCTTCATTACATCCATGTGTGGAAAATAGGTCATCATCATGCTCAATCAAAGGGTCACCATCAAAATAGTTAGTGGAATCCTCTACATCATGATTTTCATCAAGGGCTAATCCAGAAAGTGTATGCACAACTATGATCTCCTTAACCACCAAGTGATCCTCCATATCTTGCAATGTCAAGTCAATCTTATCCAAACCTCTTTGTTCACCACATACTGAAATTTCTGAATTGGTCACATATATGTATGGGCAACATCCAACTTAAGGACACCTAAACCACAATTTGATTCCTTGACAAAATGGTGTAAATGTGATGAAGCAATGCTAGGCTCAATTGATGAAAACATCACAGGAACCCATACCTTCATGTAGTTGACCTAACATGGTTGGTTTGACAATATCCATGGCGATATCTTCTTCAATCTTCATGTGTTCTTAATTTGTAGCTTCAATGTGACAACCATGTTAAGATAATCTCAAAAATTCTTACCAAACATTATTTTTGAAATAAAATAACAAACTATATAAGAACCATTCAACCATTATAAATGAATGACACATTACCACAATTTTTAATTTAAATTGAAAAACCAAGATCTTATCTTTTTTGTAGGGACGCAAAAAATCAAAGAAAGATTTACTCACCACCCAACCATATTGGCATCGTGGAGCCTCGTGGACTCTAGCCAAACCCTCGAGCAAGGAAATGACTATCGATAAACTTAGTTTATTATAAGTAGTTGAATGATCTAAGAACTTGGATTTAGCAAGTATGCAACCCTTTCTAGGGCTACATTATCCCAGACAGTTCCTCATCAGTTGCCACCCACTTAGGGGTAACAACATTTATAAATTTCCTTATTTTGATGGAATTAAGGATCTACAATGAAAGTAATCGTGCTTTACAATTACTTAGTGATGAATGACACAAACTTACAAATGCAACGTTTCATTCTACGCGATACTAGAAAGTCCAAAAAAACTAAAGGTTCATATGCAATAAGACAAAGTATCCATTGCCAAGAATAATATAATATAATTCTTACCTCTTTCAATTCCTTCATGCAATAACTATTGGGTTTCGTTGGAATCTACTAATGAAGGATAATGATAAGTTAGTATCATCCCCTTTTTGCATCTAGACCAAAGTCACCATTAGATTTAGTTATTGAAAAGAAATATTACAATATAGTATTACTAAACATAACTCTTGAACATCATGTAAATTGAATAGCAATCATTATTACCCTTTTGCGGGTTAATTGAATCATAAATAAATTCTCTATCAAATTACCATGATATAAGTTTATAGCAATTTAAATCTTAATTGAAATGAAGTTTCAATATAATATAAAGTCATAACATACATAGATCATAACTTTAGATTCATTTATCCAAGATGGAAAACAACACACTATTGAATTAAAAGCATTAGTTTTCTTTGATCAATCTTTAATACCTATTCATGAATAATATGAAATATTGTTCATACCCCCTTCTTCCTTTATTTCTATTGAATTTTAAAAGAATAAAATATTGTAAAGGTAACCATTGGAATGAGGCATTAATTGATTTTTTTCTTTTCTTTTTTGAATCCCTTGCAAGCAAAAGAAAATATAACCACTAAAGTTGATGGAGTTTCTGAAATTCTACAGAATTTTCTCATCTCCCCATGGGTTTAGTCTCCATTTTAAACCCTTTTCCCCATGAATGAGTAGGGTTTTATTTTCAAAGGTATGCAAATGTTATAATCGTAGGTTGACCTGCTCCGTCAATCACTGATTTCTTAAGTCACCTTTTCATCCATATTTGCATGTTGGTTTTACCGGCCCCTCTTGCTCAAAGCACCGGTCATTGTTTTGTCCATCGATTTTAGCTTCTTCCCTAAGTCAGGTCTTAAATTATTATCTCGGTGACTTAAGCTTAAGTCATTTACCCTCAAAGTTCATATCGCCATTGGCTTAACCATGTCCTTTCCATTAAATGCTAGCATTGTGTGGAGTGCAGGTTTTGAGATTCGAGGATCCAGGATGAAATCTTAGTCGTACCTCGCTAGATCGTGGATGTTAAATGTCGACAGGTTAAAAGTAGCGAGACTGGCGAAAAGAGGACGTGTGTCCTTGTACGATCGTGGGGCCTAGTCTCCACTACCATGCCCATTGTCCGATGTGTCCAACAGATAGTCGAGATCAGATCTTGGGAATGATCTTCATCATTCCCCGTTGGCTTGCTAGGAGAAAGTGAATGCCAATTAAGACTAGCGAGATCAATGAGGTCTCGACACCTGTCTTGATCTATATAGTTCATGAAGAGGGTGGAGCTTGCTGACAGAGAGACTATCATCCAAGATGGATGAACATCATTAGTCGTGGACACTTCAGCGAAGCACCACTAGAAGTCAAAGATGGTCCAGCCACTTGATTAGCCATCCAGGCAGAAGATCAAGGGCCTATATTCAAAATTGATAAAAGGCATGTGACAGTCATTTTACTTTGCAACCATTGCACATTAATGGCCAAATTTCTATAGGAGTGATTGAATTGATCTCCATGCGTGTGAAGATTTAATGGCAAGCAATCATGAAATGAGATTTGTAGACTTTCATGCATTTGCAAACAAAACGGTGATAATATGTATGCCAACAAATTGCCCACTTCGCACGTGTGCTTTTTCTCATCCAGTATCGGTAATTGATAGCATTGTCTCGCTCAATAAATAGAGGTGAATGAGTTGCTATTCTTGTCATAACAACTAAATAGCAAGGTCCTCAGACTGTTGCAAAGAGCGAATATCAAGAGTGCGCTTGTGATTGCAAATGAGCAGGTTTGGCTTCACGTTGATTCCAGTGCGAAGATCTTCTAGGCTTCACTCTTAGAAGCCTTGCAGTGAAGATCTCAGACATGAACAAAGCATTCATGACGATACCAAGGAGAGAGAACCTTCACCAATGGTGGTTAGATGTGGCCACAAGCTATGGAATGAGGCTGTGAGCTCAAAGGAGATGGAGATAAAAAGAGACGAAGTTGTCGGGCCTTCCAATCAAACCTGACAAAAGCTTCACTATGGCCGTGGCTCATTCGATCGACAAAATTCTCCTATCGACCTTACCGACAGCCCATCAGGGACCGAGACAAAGACTGACTCCAACTACCGCCAATATTTGGCGACTAACTACCGCTAATATTTGGAAACTATGGGTCGAGCTGTGTCATTTGAGGCGGGAGTGTTGTCTATCCCTCCTTTGGCGGTTCAAACCCCGAGTGGAAGATACATTGTTGTGGTGGACAAGGACAAGGTTGAAGAGGGTGTTGAAGTCTCGTCCGTGTGTACCAGGGTGTGCGAGTTGATGGAAAAGGGTTCGTTGGTGCGTGAAATGAAGGTGATGGTAAATAAATTTTGTGTTGTTAAGTAATTTTTGGGTTGTTGTTTGCTTCTCTTGCGTGCATGGCATTTTGAGGCATTGGAAGGTGACAGTGTCCCCTTGTGGCGATGGTATTGGTACTTTTGCATGCGTGGCGGGGAGGAGGATTTTGGTGGGACTTTGCTTCCTCCTGGCGGCTATGTTGATTTTGGTTTTTCCCTGCACGTCTAACAGAATTGTCATGTGGGGATTTTGTGAAATGTAGTTGAAATGAAAAAATTGTATTTAAATTGCATTTGAGCTGGTGGCTTGTTCTGCTCCCTTACCTTATACAAGGGAATTCAAAGCTCATTTGCAAGGGATGAAAATTCTGGTTAGTTTTTGAGTCAAGTGCATTTGGGTAGAACGCTAGAAATAGAAAAGAAGGGATAAAATGAATAGCTTGTTTTGAGCTTTTGGAAGAACATGTGCAATTGTCTTAAGTTGTTTTGCAGATATGACTGATAAATACAAGTAAACGCATAATTCTGATATATTTCTCTCCTTGTGTGAATTTATGTGAATTTTGAATGAAATGTTAATGATATTTTCATTCTTCTTTGAACACTTGTTTGAATGTATGCCTCCTTTTCTGCTTTGATTCAAGCAATCAATTAAAATGCTTAAATGGGGTCTTAAATTTATAGTTATTTCCAAGGGATTTGATAAGCAGTTATGTATCAGAAAGAGTGAGCTCCATGATGCAAAGTTATTGTGAGAGTAGTCCATTCCATCAAATTCTAACATCATTTATGTGTTACTAGTTCTTATATATGTGACTCCATTGCCTAATGTAACAAGACACTGGTCTATTCCTTAACGATTCACCTAAAGGGTTAATCAAGCAGTTGTCTAATGACCGACACTTTAAAATTCATTAATCTTAACACATGTATGTGTCAATTATCCTGTTGGATGTCTTTGTTTTGATGAATGGGTAAGCGATTTACTTAAAGATTAGCCAATCTTGTGGTAATTGTTGCATAATTATCCTTCATTCAAACTGATCTGTGAAAATGATGTGTTCTATAAATCATATTCTCAAATGAACATAATAGGAACACCCTCCTTGGCCCCATATTCCTTAGAGATTTCTTAGGTGCACTGGAAAAA
>VDFB02110634.1:0-17573 GCA_007258455.2 Sequoia sempervirens | reverse complement strand
TTTTTCAGAAATTTTTTAGATGGAATGAAATGATATGACTGATTGAAGAAGCAAGATGCCCCACAATAGAGATAATTCAACCACAGATAAATGATAGGTTGAAATGAAAGATTCATTGCAAAACATGTCACACAAGCAACATATCTCTTGTCAAAAGATGATAATGGTGGATTGATTAGGATGCTAGAAATGATTGATTCCATAAGGAATGATGATGATAAGATTGATGATTATTGATGATTGATTGACAAAAGATATGAGGATTGGATAATGTTTTACAACTAGGCTCAAATATGATTTGCATGATAAGATTCAAGGTTGCCAAGGGACATGATGACATGGATTTTGATAAGCTAGGAGATATGGAATGGAAGAAAGAAAGGATAAAGATAATGAATGAGATGATCAAGATCAACTAGAAAAGATATAGAAACAAGACCCAAGTATTTTTCCCCCATTTCTCATCAAAACCAAGGATGAGAAGAAAGGATGTATCTAGTAAGAATGATGGAACATGGATAAGACCAAAGATATGGTACATAAGATATGGATGACGCTAATAGGATAAGATATATGATGTTCAAGAAGATCCTTAACATTTTCAAGATCAAAGGTGGAAATGTGGAATGATAAGATATGCATGATAGGAAGATGGAAGAAGGAATGAAGCATCAAGTTTCACAACCAAATGTCCCTTTAGTAAACCATGGTAAATGGGAATTAGACTCAAATGTTTTCCTATTAAAGGTATGATGGAAGAACCAAGGGATTATCCAAAGGTTTGGATTAAAGGAGAATAATAGGGGATGAATGTTGGGTAAGGGATAGGAGGTGGGAAGGCTTGCTGATAAATAGATGGAAAGGATTGCAAGGTTAACATTTGCACACACCTTGAAGGGTGGTGGAGTGAGGGAGGAAAAATGGATTTGGAAGGTGATAGGTTTTTAGATGGAAGATTGGAGGAAGCTTTTGGATTAGAAAATTTGGATTCCAATTTAGATTTTATTGCTTCTATGAGACTCTTAGGAATCCACATGATTTTTGAATTTGATATTTCCTTCATGGGCCTTTGTGGCCTTTGAGATTTTTCTCTTTTCTTTATGGACCTTTGTGGTCTTGGGAAATTTTCCTTTTGTTTTGATGGGCCTTTGTGGCCTTTTGAAATTTCCTTTTGGTTTATGGACCTTTGTGGTCTTGGAAATTTTTCTTTTTTCTTTGATGGGCCTTTGTAGCCTTTTTTATTTTTCTTTTGATTGTGGATCAAATTTCCTTTTATTTTTGCATGCCTCTTCGAGGAGACATGTTGATCCTTGGATACATGTGAACTTTGATATGGAAGCTTTTGAAATTTGGCACCCAAATTTCCTCCAAGAGCAATGGGAGGGGTGGATTTAGATGAATGGTATGGAGGTATCATGGATGAGTTGTTGAAGGTAGATTTTTGAAAGGGAATCAAGGATGTGTGCCTTTGTTGTTCTTGAGGAATATGATATGGACCTAGGATGAGGACCTAGGATAGATCATAGGTTTGATGGACTAGGATGAGGACCTAGGATAGATGGTAGGTTTGATGGACTAGGACACTTAGGTGTATAACCAAGGCCATGGTAATATGGGTTTTCTTGAGAAAAAAGAGGTTCTAGGATACCTTGTTCATGAAGGCCTAATCCTTTTCCTTTGTAGTTCATACTTTGAAACATTAGTTTACCAATGGGATATGTATTGTTTGTGAAACAAGATGCAAGTCCATTTTGGGGAGGATATGATATGGATGAAAGGATAGGTGTTGGAAGTAGACCGGAGTGGATAAAGGTGGAGGATCCTAATTTGTAGGTGTGTGGTTCATGGATAGCTTGTATAGGTGTGATAGGATCTTGACATAGGGATGATGGGGTGTTTTGATCTTGACTTGGAAAAGGATCAGGAGATGTAGGAGATGGAGTAGCTTACTCTTCATCAGTTAGGGAATTATCATGTGGTGGTGTGAAAGGAATATCTTGATCTTGAGAAGGATGGACATCTTCATGGAATGAAAGGATGTCCTTAGATGGAAGCATATCTTGATCTTGATGAGTAAGAGAATCCTAGGATTTTGGAGAAAGCATATCTTGATCATCAGATTGTAAGACATCATTAGATAGGATGGAAGAACTTTCATGCTCCTGAGATGTAATGGAATCGTGAGATGGTATGGGTTCATTAGATGGAGTGGAAGGAGGACTTGGAAGGATGCTTTTCTCTCAAGATGGAAATGAATTATTGTGGATGAAAAGTGAAAGGAGGGGATCATCATATAATTCTTGAGAGATTCGGTCTTGGTCAAAGATTGGAAGAACTTGTGGAATTTTGGTATTGTCAGATGAAGTGGGAAGAATGTTTTGATCTTGAGGTGTAGAGGAGTCTATGCTAGCATGGTTTGGACTGAGAGATTGACAAGAATCATCAGATGTAGAAGATATGATCGAAGAAGGTGGTTGGATGGAATCATTAACTTGAGTGAAAGAATCCTAATATTTTTTTGACTTATGAGAGATGAAGATAGATGCATGACATGGTAATATTGTTCAATATATTTTGTGTTTGAGGACTTTGATTTGGGATTCTCATTTAACTTTTTCAATAATTGAAAGACATTGAACTTGGATGATGTGGTTGTGGATGGAGAAGGTATCATGTCCATATTTTTTTTAGAGGAATAAGAACAAATGTCTGATGAAAAATATCTTTATGTGGTTGTTTCTCTTTGCATATACCAGATTTGTTGTTGAAGGTTTTGCATTTGTTAAGTTAAATCATTCAATTGATCCTCATCTATTTCAGCCATGGTGTTTTGAGTTTCAATTTCCTATTCTTTGAGTTTATGCTTTTTGGGACCTTGTTAAAATGAGCATGTAAGTGATGAAGGTTTGCTAAATTTTGATTGTTATTTGAGAGTGCTAAGGAAATACCTAGGTTGAATAGAATGATGAATTCTATTGATGTAACCAAGGTGATGAAATTTAATACAAAGTGTATTGTTTCAAGATGAAGGATAAAAACCTTGATAGGTAAACTCAACTTGATGATCAAATTTGGGTGTTGATAATGATGGGCACTTTTAGATGTTTGATCAAAGTTTAGGTAAAGTGTTTCACTTGGATATGTCAATTTTAACAAGTTTAGATTTGAAGATACTTAAGGAATAATTTTGAACTTGAGAAGATTTTACAATTTTGGTTCCAATTGTGAAATGGGGATAAAATTTTCTTCCTAGACAAGATGTTCAAACCTTTGAAAAAGTATTGGATTTTGGAAATAATAAAACAAATACAAGTTGGGGTTGTTCTTTGAATATTTTCTTTAAAAATTGAAGAGCAATCTGTCCCTAAAGTCATAAAGTGTTGCAAGATGTTTTTGACGATCCTTTAGACTAAGAGCTATGGGTTTTGGATTTTGAATTTTAGTTCTTCATGAAATCATTGGATAAAGGACATGTTTAAGCTCCTTGGTTTATTGGGAATGATCTTGAATTGGAAAATATTCTAAATCTAGTCTCAAAATGTTGGGTAAAGGTCAATCTTAATTCTCTGGCTATGAATTATGGTGGAAGCACAGTTATAGTCAGTGGAAGCATTGAAAGGTAGAAGTTACACAGAAATGCTTGGATGTGCCACAAAATGGCTTGGATGCACCACAAAATGGCTTGGATGCATTGGAAAATAAGGTGGAAGTGTTGTAACAGAAGGTGGATGCACTGGAAAAATTGGTGAAAGCGCTACATAAAGCAGCATAAGCACTAAACTGGGGGATGCAATAGTTTGTTTCTAGTTTACTTGATTTTTTTGGTTTTTGGTCAAAGGACGGTTTGTTCTAGATGATGTATTCTGAATCATGGTTTCTATAGTTTTTTCATTGTGTAAAGTTTTGTTTGAGGTTTTTTTTTAGAACACTTTGACAAGCACAATCAAGCACAACACACATTCCCTATGGCTGTGATAGACTATATTATCTTGGATTCCATGTGGGTTTTACCCCAACCAAACTTACTTTAGTGGATGAATTCAGAAGCTTGGCCACATGGGCTCCCCCTTACATTACACTCTCTTCTCAGGTCAACCAAGCTTCCAGCCTCCATGAAACTCCCATGGTAGATTGATCATCTCTACTAAAGACTATGAGAATGTGGATGCCTTCACAATGACCGTTGTTGTACCAAGAGAATAGATAAAGGATTTGGCCAATTCTATAACAAGATTTCTAGTAAGGACTTTCCATTCGTAGGAGTTGACCCATCAAGGTGAGATACCATTTCTACCCTTCTCAATAGAGCCAACCATGTGATATTGGCGTTTACTCCAATATCCACATTTATATCCCAGTTGGAAATACTCTTGGCTTTAGAGTGTTACTAGTTGAGTCGTTCCATTGGGTGAGTACTTTTTCCCCAAGGGAGGCCCTCTAGGATAAAAAAAAGTGAGAGGGTCTACCCGCAGTTTGATCCTATTTATTCCACATGAATAAAGAGAGAACCTTCGATGTATACACTACTCACACTCACAGATTAACAAAGAATGGTTCTGGCTTTTTGGTCACCTAGTTAAGGGGAGAGCATATTCTTACCATTCAAAACACACCACAAATAAATGAAAAGGAAGGGGTCTAGCTTTTTGGTCACCCAGTTAAGGGGATAACATATGCCTACCATTCCAAACAAATAACAAACATGGTGTTCATTCCTTGTTAATTAATATATGTTCCTACTTTAAGCAAGAAGGAAAGACATAAAATCTATCCCTTGCATCAAATTCATCATTAGTTTATCATAGATATTCTTTGACAAGCATTTTGGAGTTTTAGCATGGTCTTTGATAGTGTTTTATGCAATTTGTAAAATAGAAAAACCAATACCAGTTTTCATTCTCGAGGAAAATTACAGAACTAATTGAAAGTGCCATAATAGAAAGCAGAAACACCAAAAAGTCAGAAGCACCATAGAAACTAGTGAAAGCACCACAAAAAGTGGTGAAATCACCACAAAAACTAGTGAAAGCACTGGAACAGTCAGTTGATGCACCAAAAGATCTTTTGTAAATGGCAAAGAATTACGTGATTGTGCCAAAAATCTACTCGTTTGATCCTATAAAACAAACATTCTAGAAAATATCAAAATAATAGGAGCTAGGCCCCATAGTGGGTGCCATTTTATATGTGTTAGAAAATATGCATGAATTATATTAAAACACACTTAGATGTGAAGTATTATAGTAAAGAATCTATCTAAATTAAACACAGTTCAATAACATAATTCTTTAAAAACTTCTCATCTTCCTCTAATCTCAAATGTCCTAGTAATTTATGCTCTCAGATCTTATTCCTGCACAAATCATTGAGATTTCATCTAAAAAATGAGTAGCCTATTTTCCTACAATGCAAAATCTAAATCTACATCTACAAGATTGGATGATTGTTGGATGGAATGATAAGTGATATGGTGAAATGGACAATTGCATACAAGATGATGTGAAAGTAAGACAATGCAAAACTAAGTTAATGATAATGAAATGGAAATGATTCTACATGCTACTAAGAAACATCTAAAGGAGCCTTGATTCAAATCAAATTGAAAAACTACTCTAAATGCTAAACTAAAAGTGCACACTAAGCTCTTAAAACATGGATGAATTTCTGCAGAGTAATATTATATAAATGCTCCTTCTATAGAAGATGTAAATAGGCCTCAATTTATAGATTTTCCCAAGGCATTGGGTGAGTTGGAAGCCATGAACGGTTGAGATCTAATCTAGAGAAATCAACGATGAAGAATGAGAAGGATGGAGAAAACAAGGCAATGGTTTCCTTTAGTAAAACCATCTTGCCAAGTGTAAGAAGGAATCAATTGGAGGATGAAGCCATGTGTCTTGAAGGTTGTTAATTTGTTGAGAGTAAATATCCAATTTATGAAAATAAGAAAAACTATTTTCATGTGACACATGGTGAGTTGGAGGGTGAGGTGGAAGGTAGTTAGAAAAGTATGTAGAAATTTGACAAATAAGAATTTAAAAATTCAAATTTAATGAGAGGGAATTAATTAGAACAAAATAAATTATTTAGATTTGTTTATTTTAATTAAATCATGAAGAGGGTGAATTAGAATAGATGAATTAAGGAAATATGAACTATGTAAGATTTCATTAATTAAATAATCAATATTTAATTAATATTTTCTAGACCAATTTTGAGTGTATACAACTTATATGATCATTTTAGTGTTTTTCTCACAATGCTGACACAACTGAGGCCGACCCTTGAATGATGACATTGCTTGCCTCTTTGTATGACTATTATGATCTTTTTCCTCTTCATCAATATATTGATAGTGTTTTGGGACTCTGAGAATTATCCATATTGCAAGATTTAGACTGTATCGTGATCTCCTTAAACCTGTTGCTGCTCCATTTGTCTCAACCATGGTTGTTACTATACCTTACATGCAACATATCACATGATCTTTATGAAGTGTACATGATACTCTATTCACCCTTGGATTATTCTGAATGACCATTATTACGTTATGTCTAAAATAGTAATACTTACATGATCATATTTGATAAAAATGTTGGCGATGTGTCTCACTGTTCTTTGAAGAACTCAAACTCCCTTTGACATTTTCTTTATGAAATAGACTACATTTAGCTTGTTCACTATGCACACAGATCTATAGTAACCTCATATATATGAACAACTTTATTACTAAATGATTATTCAATGCTTTCATTATACTTGATCACTATTGCAATACCTTTATCTGAAGTCTTCCTTACTTTACGCGATGATTGCAAGATGATCATCTACAACCATGTATGGTTTTGAAAAACATTTTGTCCATACTCTTGATAGTTGCATTTCATTTCTTAATGCTTGTAGACATTATCAAAATATTATTTGATTAATGCATATGAGGTTGCCATAAAATGATTCCATTTAGCTTCTATAGTTGCTTGAAGAAATACTTTGTGAAGTCAATATGTATGTATGTTCACTATCATTGCATAATCATATTGATATGATGCCTTTAAATATTGCATTTACTTCTTAAATAAACTTAAATGAGCTCATTATTTTATAACTCAGCATGTCGGGCTCAACCCTTGTGGGAGCCACGTTTTAACCCACATGCTAAAACTGATAACAACAACAAACTTTTCCTATATCTTCACATGAAGCAAGCAAGTTAGAAAAAAAATGCATGTTTTAGGTGTGTATGTTGATTTGATCATTTCCTAGACACCTAAAGTATGCACTTATTATTTAAAGCACATTGAGATCAGTCTATACATGCATAGTTGTATGTTCATATAATTTTTGTGATCTTTCATTGCTTAGAGCATTGCTCTAACACCATTTCTATTGACAGATGCAGGATCTAGGAACAATGAGGAACTAGGAGGGACAGGCAACTCATATCAACAACATAGCAAGACAATACTGAATCAGTCATTCTTAGGCAATGATTGGTTACTCTCCTTATATGCACATTTTCTTTCATTTACTTATTCATGTATATGCTTTTCTTAATTTGTGTTGAATAAGTAAAATTCAATCTCATGGCTTGTGTGAGATAATAAACATTCTTACATTTGATAAAGATTACTTCTCTTGAAAAGACTTGTACAATCTATTTTCTTTGTTGTATGCATCTGTATGAATGCAATATGTAATCTGATAATGTAATATTTTTGAATTTGTTTATGCACTTGGAATATAATATAATAGAAGTAAAATGTACCTTAAACTTCTAAAACCACAAAAGCTCGACCTGATTATTGCACTACTAGTTGTTATGCCTTGCATAACCACCCCATTTTATTCTAGAACAAAATGGGTCCCCCCTTCTCTTTTGTTTTCGTTGCCTTTGTTTATTGGCTTTGGTCTTGGGAATTTCTTTCGTTTTCCTCCTGGGCCTGTATTTTGTTTTATCGGATTTTGGTTCTATCTCACCTTGGGTTGGTTTTCTTCTTGCTAAAAATTGAATGCAATAATCATAAGCAATAGTGTATTTTATGATAATGTATCTTATACGCTTCTGAGGACTAATGGAGACTTCATTTTGCAGGATTAAATCATGCACATGATATTTTTTAGGGAGCTCAGTTGGGAAGCATCCCTCCAATCTAGTTTGGCATAAAATTCCTCTAAGGCAAGAGTTGGAAAGACCTTCCAGATGTCTTCCCAATTGGTAGTGGTTCTATTCATTTTGAAGTGCCCCGGTCGGCCAGATAGTTTTAATTTCCATAAGTTTTCACGTGTCTCCCCGACATGCTAAAGTCTCGCAGACCGATTGCGCACAAGGTTAGCATCACCGAAAGGTTTGTGCTCTACGAGAGGTCTTGCCGAACCATAAGGTTTCAGTGAAGGGTTATACCTTCGGCATGATGTCTGGCTAAAGAGGCAGGGTCTCAGAGACAAAGGTGGCTTTAGGGTGATGTCTCACCGATAGGGTGGACTCTTGGCAAGGTGAAGCGACATCAGTGTAGTGGTTTGGGCTCGCTGAGAAGTCTCGGCGACCGAGTGATGTCTCGCTGAAAAGGGTGCCTTTGGTATAGGGTTGTGCTTTCGCCGAGATGTCCTGCCAAACAGGGGGAGTTTTCGGTGAAGGATGGTAGCGTCGGCAAGAAGTCTCACCAACAGGGTGAACTCTTGCTAAAATGGAGCAACCCAAGGAGAAAGATTATGGTCGATATGAGGTTTGGCCGAACAGGAAAAGTCTTGCCAACATGAAATGAAGGTTTTGGTGAGAGGGAATTGCTTCGGGGTGATTTCTCCCCTACTGCTGAATGTCTTGCCAAAGGTTATGCCTTTGCCATAATCTCATGCCGATAGTTGTTCAAAGGGCTGCATCGGGGAGAAATATTTGTATTCGCCAGGAGTTTTGGTCAAAGCATGGAGGTTTTGCTGAAGGGTTCTCCCGTTGGTGTAATGTTTTAGCGAATGATAGATGGTCTCACCGACATGGAATGGTGGTCCTAGCTGGGGGAGTCTTGGTGGAAAATTTGAGCTCGGTGAAGGGTCTCGCTGACCAAGTAGGCTCTTGCCAAAAGAAATTTGAGCTCGGGGAAAAATAGGGGGGGACTCGCCGTAATCTCCTGCCGACCATGGGGAGTCTTACCAAAATGAAAAGGGTTTGGGCCTAGCTCAGGATGACTGAACTTCTCACTGTGGATGTCTCCCCGACTGATAAAGGTTCACGGGACTAGCTGTGAGCCTTCCAAGCAGGTTTTCTCCCTTCGGTGTAGTGGAATGCACTTGATGAAAGGTATCGCCAACCCAGAGATGTCTCGATGTCAAGGCGTGAGTTCAAGGTGAGGTCTTCCCAACAAGAAGGAGTCTCCCCGAGATGGGTGTACTTGCCAAAGGAAGAGAGGCTCGATATGAGGTCTTGCCAAGGGAATGTAGTCTTGCCAATGGTTTCGGTATCTATATAGCTTGTACAACCTTAACATGAACTCTTCTCTAATCGTCGGGTCAAGTGCCGATAATCTCTGTGAAATGTAATTACTAGAGACACCGATGGTGTCTCACCGACATGCTATTTGGTATGAAATCCACTTTGACTACCTTAAGAGTCTTAATGTGGAGTTTGTTCCACCAATCAGAAGAAGCTAAAAGGGCCGACCACTGACAGTTTGACTGATTGACTATCCCTGTGAAGGAAATTAACAGAATGTGAATGACATGAATTTACTTTGTGGATGAGCTGATGGATCAACCCGAGAACGATGGTGTTCGAATCTGAACAAAGAGTTTGGTGCTGCTTCCAGGGGACGGTCAACGTACAAAGAGGTCTAGAGCGGGAAGAAGGAGGAAGCCGAGTCTCAGGGACAACTATGGTGTCCGCTAGCAGAGATGGATCCACATTAATGACAATGCTTTAGAGCATTCAAGGTAGCCCTTCAAGGAAGTTCGAGGATGGACACGGAGGCCGGAAGTAAATGTTGTAGTTACAAAAGATCTATAGATCATCCCCTAAGCAATATTTCACCAACATGGATAGTGTGGGGATTCCATTCAAGGCAACATTAACTCTATTCAAAAATATCTGAGGGCCGACCCTCCTACAACGACCAAATATTTTGTAAACCCTAAAAATAGGGGGCCAATGCATTCTTTTGGGCACATCCTGTATATATGGATTTTTTGGCCTTTTTGTACGAGAGGTTCAGAGACATAGAGATAGATATTTTAAGAGTAGTAGTAATCTTCTAAGTGGTAGTAGAGAAAAGCTTAAGAATAGTGATAGAACATGAGTTAGATTTAGCATAGACAGTCATGTATATTTCTGGTTTTCTTAGTATAGATGGAAACAATTTGGAGTCATGGATTTTCTGTACACTGGTGATTGTGCTAGATTTGTAAATGTTACTTATCTATTTCACTAATAGTAAAAGCAACCAGATTAAAATCTATTTTATGTTGTGTTCTAGAATGGTGTTTGTCTTGACTTAATCATTTGATTTGAAAAGCTTTCAAGGAAAGGAGTTTTGTTTTAGGTTTTGTTTAAATAGTGATTTACAATCCATTGTTAAAGTTAGCACTATGGATGAATGAAGTTGTGTGTCAGTCACAAGTTGATTTTGTTCTCCAGTTTCATTTAGAAATTCCTTGAAAGGTAACAAGTCTGGTTAAGTTGGTTGAATTGTTATTCTTTTCAGTTCCAAGCTTTGATCTATCTTTTTATATTTCTTTAAAACCCTAGTTAAAATAGGTTCTGAATTTATGCTTGATCTTAGAACAATTCAGAAGTTCAACACCAACAGGCCTCTTGAACATTACCGTTCACATCAACAATTGAGTAAAGTTATCACAGTCGAGAACTGATTACAAAGACCTTGGGAGCTAAGATATCCAAGTGATCATCTTTCTCTTTCAGGAGAGCAGGATAGTAATATTCTGTTTAACTATTGCTGTGCAATTTGGACAATCAACAGAGAATTGGTGCTAGAGGGAGGGCCTAGAAGGGAAAGCTGGATAATACTAAGTTTTTCTCACCAGAAAGGTCCTGTAGAGTCCTTCGGTCAGCTTAAAATCCACCACCTTTGATAGAAATCAAGACCCCAATAAGACACAAGAGTCACAAGACTAGGGAAACCATCATACCACCCTTGTCAGCTCTGCTCACTCCACCAGGATTTTCACCAATACCCCAGTGGATACCTATCAATCAACCTCCCAACCCATCTCAATTGTCATTACAGCTGGTTCAATCCGTCCAACAACTGGCTCAACCACCACCACCACCAATGGCATGTTTTCAAAATAATCCCTCTCTATTGGGGACCATTCCTGGAGGTTTTCATGATATGCCTAAGAATCCCAATAAATTATGTCCCAAATACATTCATGGTGAATCAAGGAGTGTTAAAGAGCACATACAAGCTTTTAAGGATGCTTGTACCAGAGCTCAAATAGCCCACCATGATGTAGTTTGGAGGTTGTTCCCTTATTCCTTAGGGGATATGGTGTACAACTGGTATCTTAACCTTCTACAAGGTTTCGTTCTGACTTGGACACACTTGGAGAATGCTTTCATCAATTAGTTCAGAGTTTATGTGGATCCAACCCTTTTGTACCACCAATTCACTACCATCAGGAAGGAGCCAGGTGAATCCTTGCCTTTATTTAATACCAGGTTTCAACGAATGTATAGGAGACTGCAAGACCCCTATCTAGTTATTGAAAATAGTGCCATTCAAACATACTTTAGGGTTATAGATCCTTTGCTTGGCTTATTCCTACAAAGTACATATCACCCGACAGATATTTATTCCTTGTCTAAGGTTTATCATCTAGCTATTAAGCTGCAACAACAAATTAGTTCTCAACAAGGAAGTTTGGGAGGAGGTTTTCCTTCAATGGGATATCAGATGCATAGCCCAACCCCTTTATTCAATACTGTCCCAGGGATGTCTCCTTCCCATTATGGGCCTATGTATGAGTTGTAAACTCAACCACCTGCTCCATTCTTTGCTAATGGAAATCCTGACTTGTTTCAACAATCACAGGCTCCTGAAAGTCCCCATGGTCATCATAACCTAATTGGAACACCAAATCATGGTGGTTAGCCACCTGTTGCTAAGAGCGTCAAAAGTGAAAACACAGTTCAACTCACAAATGAGGTAGAGACCTTAAAGAAAATGTTGTCTCAAGTCACAAATGACATGACTTAGCTTAGGCTGAACCCCTCTCAAAACCAAGGTAATTATCCTAATCAGAGCAATAACAACCAGGGTAATTATTAGAACAACTACCATCACAACCAAAGGAGTTATCAAGACCCAAACTCCCCTAACCAAGGGCATCAAAATCAAAATAGAGGATATAACCAGAGGCCAAATAACAACCGAAAATGGAATACAGGGCCAAACAATGGTGGAATTTCTCACAATTATGAGGAGAGATCACATACTGCAAATGTGGTTGACCTCAATTTTATGACTAACTGGTGCAATCTAGATGATACTGCAACCCATTCTGAGGTAAACTACCTTGAAATGGAGAAAGTTGTTAAGATGGCATAGGCAGATGCCCAAACCTTCCAAGGGAATTCAAATAAAGAAGGTGGCTCAGTAGATACAGCTATGACTTATGACCTCTTTGAGGAAGAACCTTCATTCCCGATGCAAAGTGAGAATGAACCTGAGGAAGATATGTATGACGTCCAAGCTTTTTAGACAAAAGGAGGACACTTCCTAAGAAATTAGAATAAGGGTATGTTTACTACATCAACTCCACCTAATCACATGGTGCCTCCAAATCAAAGTGCTGATAATAATCCCCTTCCACCAAAAGGCCCACTTGACTTCCATAATAGAGGTAATTCACTTGGGGTTGTCAAAAGTAATGCTAGTTATAGTACATAATTTGATATTGTTTCTAAGATGCAGAAACAAAAAACCTCTTTGTCATACTTTGACATCCTAAAGTGGTGTCCTACCCAACGGGAAACAGTGCTGAAATATTTGGAGCAAGCTGATAAATCAAAAGAAAGGAACAAGGTGGCACCTGCTACAAACATGAACACCACCTTGTACAAAAGCAAGGTAGGTACTCCACCATTTCTTTTAAGTTTAAGAATTTGTGGGAAGAACCTACATAATTGTCTGTTAGATTCAGGGGCTTCTAGCAACATTATGCCATTCTCTATATGCAAGAAATTGGGATTGAACCCTGTCCAAACAAATAAGAAGGTCATCCAACTTGACAAGATAAAGGTGAATGTAGTGGGAGAGTTGAGAAACATACATGTGCAAGTAGGGTCAAACCCTAGGATTCAAACCAATATAGATGTTCAAGTGGCAGACATCCCCGAGACTTATGGTATGTTGTTGAGTAGAGATTTGATGAAAGGTATAGGGGGATATCTCTCCCTTGACTTTTCACATGTGGCTACCATGGAGGGGAGTACCTACGCAAATTAGGATTGAAAGTGAACCTCGCCTCAAGCATGTCATCACTGAGGATGACTGCCCCAATGAGGTAGCTTACTTTGAAACTAGGATAGGGGTTTATAAAGGAGAGGAAATTTTTACCTTTTCTATTCTTGATCCTAAAGAAATACTAATAAAAAATTTCCCTGAATCCATGATTAATGAAAATCAACAAGCATTGATCAAGAAGCTACAACAAGATCAGTTGGTCTTAGGGGAAGATATCGATCTACAGAGTCTTCTACTCCCTAATTGGTGCAAGGTGCATTACCAAAATCATTCTAAATTGACTTGCCAACCCTGCATTAACATTTTGAATCATGTTTCCCAAGGTGGGGAAGCTAGCTTAAGTTACCCTGAGACAATTGCAGATCACTTCTCATTTGAAGCCAAAGGATCAATAATGTTAACCAGGGATAAGATACCTTCAAAGGGAGTTCATTCTCAAATTGAACCTACCCTAGACATATTTCCGAATCAGCATATAGATGAAGAACAACCCCAAGGTTTGTTCGACATCCCTACACTCACCAGTATACCAAAACCCAAGGGGTTAACCAAAGGCATAAGTGACTGTCAAAAGGATAGCCACAAATTATATGGTATAACTATGCAGGAATTGGAAGGTATACCTAAAGAATCTATTGAATGCCCATTCCCTATATCTGATGCAAAAGATCAAGCAGCCCCACCTCTGGCTCATCCTATCCAAATTCCCACAATAACCTCCAGAGAATGAACCCCATCTCATGATCAGCTGTGGACCCTTATGTTTGATGGATCCAAATCCAAAACAAGTTATGGTGTTGGAATTGAATTAACCAGCCCGAAAGGGAAAGATTTCTTTACTTCTTACAGGTTGTAGTTTAGATGCACTAACAACGTAGCAGAATATGAAGCTCTAACTCGGGGGCTGATGTTCGCACATAAGAAGAAAGTCATAGCCTTGATGGTCAAAGGAGATTCAGAAATTGTTATCAAGCAAGTGCGCAACCAATACACATGTCACAATAGAAGGCTGATAGCTTATAGAAATTGGGTATGGAACTTGATTGAAGACTTCGATGCCTTTGGAATTAGCTTAATCCCAAGAGAGGAGAATTAGATAGCTGATTCACTAGCTGTCGCTGCAAGCACCTTGGAACCTATGCAAGGCTCCAAGCTTAAGAGATTCTTAGTGGAATTGATTTCTGCCCCTGTAGTTCCCAATAATGTCAGGAACTTTCAAGTCTTTGATGATGATTGACATATTCTTTCTTTTCTAGCAAGCTCAGATTTTTTCAAGGATAGATCATTGATGAGTCCATCAAGGATCAAGGAGATCGGGAACCCTCAAGATTGTGATATAGAAGTGGTCCTCAATTTGAAAGAAATAGCATTCTCAAGGGGAATGGTGGCCTTGGAAAGAATTTTTATTCAGACCCAAGGCCTCGAGAGAAGATATTAGTTCAAGATAAAAGAAGGAAAATATGAAACTATTAACCTAGCTCTATTCTAGCCTGAAAGAAGTGTTTACATAGGGAAAGCCTGCCTTGAAGCAATTAGAAAAGATGTATTGATGGCACTTACGAAAGATATTGCTGCGATAGCCTGGGGATATGAATATCTAAAGACATTTGATGCTTCTGTAATGACTCATACTATCCCTCTGAAGCCCGAAGCCAAACCATTTCGATAGAAACAATGCCCTATCAATGCCCTGATTGAACCCCTGATCCTTAAGGAAGTTCAGAAATTACTTTCTGCAAGAATAATCTTCCCTGTACGACATTCAACATGGGTTGCCAACCTAGTTCTAGTCCGTAAGAAAAATGGGGAGATTAGGCTATGTGTAGATTTCAAAAATCTAAATAGGGCTTCAGAAAAAGACAATTACCCACTCCCTTCTCTAGACAAAGTCTTGCAAACTATCAATGGATCTCAGATGATATCATTCCTGCATGGTTACTTTGGATACAATCAGATAATGGTTAACTGTGAAGACAGAATGAAGACAGCCTTCACTACAAAGTGGGGAACATTTGCATACAAAAGGATGCCATTCGGTCTGATAAATGCTAGAGCAACTTTTTAGTACGCCATGGACATAGCATTCAAGGAATTAATTGGTAAATACATTATTGTTTACATGGATGACCTGACAGTGTTATCCAAGGATAGACTGAACCACGCGGTAGACTTAGCCAAAGTTCTTCAAAGATGTATCCAGTATGGCGTTTCCTTGAATCCTAAAAAGTGTGTGTTCAGGGTTTCTGAAGGGAAGCTTCTAGGACACGTAATATCTGAAAGAGGAATATCAATCGATCCATACCGAGTTGAGTCCATTCTCAAGATCACTAGGCTAGGGAGTAAGAAGGAAATGAGGTCTTTCTTTGGGAAGATCAACTTTGTGAGAAGGTTTATCACGGGCTTTGCAAAAATTGTAAAACCACTAAATGAAATGATGAAGAAAGACACTGAAATAGAGTGGAGTAATGAGGCGAAGGCCGCATTTTCACAGGTCAAGTGATCCATTTCAGAAGCACCAGTCCTCACCAGCCCTGACTACTTGAGGCCATTCTATATCTACTCTTTTGCCTCTGAACATTCTTGTGCATCTGTCTTAACTCAACGAAGAGAAGAGGGAGAGGAGAGGCCAATCGCCTTCATGAGCTCTCTGTTTAAGAATGTTGAGATCAAATACCCCCCTCTTGAGAAACAAGCTTTTGCGCTGGTCAGAGCTGTCAAAAAGTTCAGGCACTACATTCTCCAAAGCCAAATCATTGATGTAGTTCCTGACGCTGCTGTGAAGTCTCTACTTATGCAGAGCGAGCTGGGAGAAAGAAGAGGGAAATGGATGGCCATCCTGTAGGAGTTCGATCTGGAGATACGCCCTATGAAACTTTTCAAAGGCACTGACCTATCTAAATCCATGGAGAATGCTGGTGAGAATATTAGTTGCTAGCAATACACTACTCGGTCCTTTTCCAACGACCCTCGGTATGCTGATATCATCTATTTCATCCTCAACAATCGATGTCCTGAGGGAATGAATACAACTCAGAGGAGAGCACTGAGAATGAAGAGCTCTCATTATATGCTCAAAGGAGGGTTACTATACAAAAAGAATTTTGAAGGAGTATACCTACGATGCCTTGATCAACAAGAGGCTAAGCATGTAATCACTGAATTTCATGCGAAACATGCCACAGGTCATAGTTCTGCAGATTCATTGGCACATCAGATCCTTAGATCTAGTTATTACTGGCCTTTTGTGTTCAAATATTCCCATCAGCATGTGAGAACATGTCACATATGTCGATTGACCAAAAAGAAATTGCTTATTCTCAGCCATGCCATTGCAGCCTGTCCATGAGGTAAGACCATTTTCCCAATGGGTGTTGGACTTTATCAGGGTCATTAACCCAAATTATTCTATAGGACACAAATTTATCTTGACTACTACTAATTACTACACAAGATGGACAGAGGCTATACCTTGCAAGAATAGCATAATAGAGGTAGTGATCAAGTTCCTCACCGAATGCATCACAACTAGGTTTTGGGTACCCTTCATTTTGGTGTGCGACAATGGCTCTTCCTTCTCTTCTGCTAAGTTCATTTCATGGGCTTATAATCACAAAATTATCTTGAAATATTCTTCAAACTATTACCCACAAGGTAATGGAGTTGTAGAATCAACCAATAAGAATCTATTAAGGGTAATTAAAAAACTGTTAGAGAACAACCCTAGGGACTGGCATACCTAGCTAAGATTTGCATTATGGGAAGATAAGACTAGGATTAAGGCTGCTTTAAAGACTTCACTATTTAAACTGGTGTATGGAAAAGAGCGTGTGTTCCCTATTCATTTGCAAATACCTATCCTTGAGTTCATGGTAAAATTCTACTCTAGTGATGATAGGATAGAGGTAAGATTAGCTGCCTTGTTGAAATTAGAAGAACAGAGAGATGCTGCCTTGCAACAATTTTTTAGGCACTAGGCTGTTGTCAAATGTTGGTTTGACAAAAGAGCCAAAATCAAAGCTTTTAGGATATCATACCTTGTGTTGTTATGGGATAAAGCCAGTGAAAAGAAAGGCAGTCACCAGAAGTTTGACAAACTCTAGC
>VDFB02110633.1:172894-241665 GCA_007258455.2 Sequoia sempervirens | reverse complement strand
AGGTAAAAGTTTATCAATGATATTCAACAAGTAATTGACAACTATAATTCAGACACCAGAGAAAGCAACATTCAGTTGATATGCTTCAGAAAGCAAGCCTTTACAATATCCTTTTCCAAAATCCAATCCCCCCTCCCTAAAAGAGAGTTCCCCATGGTTTTGGTTTCCTTATAGAAATAAAGGAAGCAACAAGCTTCAGACCATTCACATTCTAAAAAGTGAGCTTTTGTATTCCCATTCTTTGGTATGACATTTTGCAATATTTGCTTAGCTACTTGCCCCCTTGCACTCCATTTGTTTTCATCTTTGTTTGTTCCCATGTCTCTACCAACTTCCACCATTTCACTTTTTTGCTCAGGCTTTCATGGTCAACTCTTTCTCCTGTCAGCATGGGATTCACCATCATCTATTTGGCGCATTGCACCATGACCCCTCTCATTCCTACATTCCTCATGTGAAACCCTACTTTTGTCTTCATTGTATTGAAGAGACCTATATTATACTCCTGTCGATATTCACCACTCTCCTCAAAAAACTCCTAAATACCGTGCTTTTCTTCATCTCTTGGGGTTTCAAAGGGACTATTGTTATGCTTCAACCAATATTTACATCTCTCTTCGATGTGCTTATTTGCTATCTCCTTTGAACCTTCTCCTGGGTTACTGTTACACCGTGTCTTTGATATTCGTTAGTCACTCTGGGCATTTCACTGTTGATCGATGAGATTATAAGATGTTATTCTTCAACATATATCACTTCATCGAAGGGATCCTTAATTTCCTCTCACTGATATATGTCTTTCCTTCTAATATATTTACTTTCTGTTCTTTGACATTTTGTTGTCACTTCGACGCATTCGTGGGCCTCACCTATATTTAATGGTGTACTTTCCAACTTCACTGGTTATTCCATTGAAAGGACGCAAATCATCTCCTCCCAATATACTACAATCTCTTTGACGATGTTCACACTATCTCCATACAAATCATTCTATCGAAGGGACTGCAAATTGACTCTAGTTGATGTAGTGTAGTCTCCCCGATAAGAGTTATTTTATATTTTGGGTTCGATAATAAGTATGAGCTCACTAAAATGATGACTATGGGAGAACAAAATAAAGTATTTAAATAGAAAATTTTAGGTGACAATTTGAGTGATAGGTTTTTAAATGGGATAATGAAAAAATGCTCTTTGCTACTGGCTCGGTAGGGTAACAACATACATGTATGATGAAAGATGTCTTGGGTAGAGATATAACATGACTTTTGGGCCTACAAAATGAATAGTGCAAGGGTTAGAACTCTTTTAGCGGGTTTCTGGAACTATAGTTTGACAAGCATTGAATGTAAGCTAGGTGAAAATTTTCTAGTCCTAATAGTAGCTCTAGTTGGGGATGAATGGCTATCTAGACATTGCAAGAATCCAAAACATTTCTTTGGGGTGCAGACCAAAAACACAAAACTATACAAAACAAAGAAAACCAAAATTGGGAAAACCCTAAACTACTGTGCATGAAATTATCTTCTTTAAGAAAAGAAGTATTTTAGAAGTTGTCCATGCATTGGCAATTCCTGATTCTCGCCCACCATGTTTTTCTTTGCAAGAATTCAGATCTCTAGTGGAAGAAGACCGAGCATCTTGTCCATTGGGTAGAAAATTCAAACTCTTTCTTTGTCTTGAACTCGTATGATGTGAAAAATCACACCACAACTGATGGCACTAGGCCACAAGAAAAGAAAAGCCTCCATTTTCCTCTATCATACACTTGGTTTTCATCACGCTGTACTGAAGCTAATCTAAAAATATTATTAAAATCTGCTTGAAAAAACCTATTGATATCTTTCATCAATCTACTATGCTCAATACTACCAGTGCATTCTCCATTACTATGCATCTGGAAATCAGGTACAATGTAAATTTTTTTTATCATCGTGTGACAAAAATAAGTCACAATCACCAAACAATCTAGAACCATACTCTACATGATACTTTATTTCATCACATTTGTTATCATTCACCAAATGATGGCTTTCTAACTGAACTGGTAAGAAGACCAAATTATACTACATTTGGCATTTAATATCATCAATGTTGGCACTATCAAATGATACAACATTAGGACCAAAAATATTAGTACCACTTTTAGCACCAAATCTAGCTTGCCCACATAGTCGTGATCTTGAAACTCTATCACCAGGATCATTAACTTGTAGATTTAACACATTTGAATCATCACTACCCCAAAGATTCAATAAAAGTATGTATTTTTGGAGCACTAGTGTAATGAAATTCATGACCACCAGATGTCTCTATTTTATCAGAATGTAAACCCTGAATATGCTCTCACACTCGTCATGCAATTTATTATCATTATCACATGAAGCATCTTCAGTGTCAAAGAAAATGTATGTTGGGCATGAAAATTTAGAATCATTATGATGTGTATATCTCTGATATTCAATAGTCAGAAAATTTTAAATTTGTTCACTACTAAGTGAACATGCCTCTTCATTCACCTCATTGTTGATGCATTTTTTGCTTTTTTCATCATCACAACAATAATCAAGATCATTGGATAATGATATATCAAATATTATTTTATCAGCATAGTTATCTCCTTCACCATTTGATACAACATCTTGTTCATTTGAGAATGCTCCATCGTCATCATATAATGGATCTGAAAACATGTGGAAATCACCTTTTCACACACCTTGGTAGGATATCATTTGATTTGATTTTGTTATTTCATCATACAAGGGTTTGAACAAATCTAAAAATCATTTTCAGGTGTGCATACTTCTTCCTCACCAATCATGTCATCATGGCACTCAGCTGTAAATAGATGTGTTATTTTTTCACTTCCAAGTGGACTTGCTTCTTCAATTACCTTATTGTTGATGCACTCCTCAAGTAGTGTTTCCTCAACAACATCTTCAATATTGCAATCTTCCTCCAAGGTGAAGAGTTGGCTTTCCATAATTTCATTTCATTGAAATCTAAAATATTATCATTGAAAATTTCACTTGCACATGTTTCCTCTATTGGCTGCATTGTTTGATTATTTTCTCCACATTCATCAATGATATCACCATTAGATTCAACATTGATAGCATCCTCATACCTTTTCTTATCTATGACACCAACCAATTCACACACTTGGTCTAGAGGATATGGCTTCAATGACTTATGCCAATAAATTGAACTAGGCTCATATATTTTCATCAACGGCTTAATGAATACAGATTTACCAAGCAAGAAATTAAAAGGTATTTGCATATAGATATCTGCCATTCTGTTGAATGGAGCATGTCCAAATTCTCCTTCATGTTTCTTCAGGACAAAAAATGCATCTAAGTGATATATGTAATATTTTGACCTCATGATTGAACCTTGACTTCTTTCTTGAATATGTGAATACTCATCATCTTCCTCCTCGAATTGCTGATTCTAATATACATTTTCAAGAGAGTTCATATTTTCCTAAATATGGACAGCAGGGTTGACAATATGTGCAATTTGTTGATAATGAATTTGGGGCTGATTGTTGTGTGCAAGGTATTGATGTGGGTAAGTTGGAACAACATGGGTATTTACACCTTAAAGGATTCTCTCAACTTCTGATATATATTGCACATTTACATATATCATTTCATTGCTTGTTGAAATAGGCTGAGGCCCTAAAGTTTGTGTATAATTTTCATCAAACCGACTTAGGAACAACCTTTTGAAATCTTCCCATGAAGCTATAATTTGCATGGATAAGCCACTATACCATTCTCTTGCATTATCCTTCAAATACCTTACAACTAATTTCATAATGACATCTTCTACACAAATATGAAAGTCTTCAATAAACCCACAAAATAGTTGTACATGCCTACGAGCTCATTCATACTCCTCTCCATGAAATATAGGCACATGATTTCTAAGCTCAAAGGGATAAGGATTTGGGTAGCCTTGGATGTTACTGAAGTTCAATGGTTTATCTCTGTCTAGGACAAACATTTCTCTTTGTGGACATGGTTGAAATTGCTTTCTATTCATTGTGTTTGGAACCAAACAAGGATAACTATATAGATGATACATCTTTTTTATTACTCTATAAATCTTCCACACAAAAATAATAGTCACACATATTTTAGCTCTTTTCTCTCACAATAGGCTCTCAAGCAAGGATAATACGTAAACCAACTGAATTCCAGACTTAAGATCCTTTCAAATGAGCTTATTACTACATACTTCAATTAGAATACCATAAATAAAAATTGTAACATAGAAGTATGTAAAATCAATATCAATATTCCCCTCTTTACTAGTGCTTCAACACTTGATAAGGGACTTCATTAAAACTCACACCATAGTTTTCACATAAGCTCCTTTCTGAAAACCAGAATAAAAATACCTAGAACAACTGCCACAACTTCTAACCCTTCTTTTTGACTGAAAGTTATGCAGCTTTGGAACTTCTTTGTATCCTTCACCAAGTTCTTCAAACAGAGTCGCCACCTCTTATAGAGAGGAATGAATTTTATCTTTCCGGGTCCTTCTTTCCCGCAGAGTTATCAATTGTGTTCGAATTCAAAACTTCACTGACTTTGTAATGAAATGGTCTTCAACCAAGATTCTAAATTACCTTCCTAGTAGAGTCACCAATCTGTTGGTTCCCAAATTTGCAGATTGCTAAACTCTAAAAGTATGCCAAGCTTTGTCTTCAAGTTTAATAGGGATTTGGCCAATGAACAAAATCAACCAAGATGGTTGAGATTCCCCGCTCTTCAAGCTTTGCTTCACCTAGGTGGGTGTACCTTGTGTTCAACACTGAATGCAGACTTTCAAGGATAAAAGTGGTGACAATTAAGCAAATTATGACCTCACACAAATTTAGAGGGTTTTTCTAATTCTAATCTTTAGCAATTCATTCATCCACTCATAATCTATTTCGCACTAGCATGAGGGTTTGAAATAGATACTCTAAAACTAACTTCTGCTCCTACTCCTACAACAAAAAATCAAAATTGGATTATAGAATGCGATACAAGGGGTGATTTTGGAAAATGAATTGATTGGTACCTTTTCTAGGTATAGAGTCAGAATTCAAAATGATGTGTCTTCCTTCTGGGTATAACTCAAATTACTTGGCACAACACTATTTATGACTTGCATAAACGTGTAAAATTTTATTTTATCAAGTTCTTATTTATCCAATTGAATCCTCCATATTACTGTGACCTATTCAAAGGAATTTAATTCTTTCTTGAAGAAACCCTATTAAACAAATCACACAAAATATGAATTATGTTTTGACAAACTAGACATATGCTTGATATGTTAATTTGAATAACAAGGAGAAAAAAAATTGGAGACAACCAGGTAAAATTTTATCAATGATATTCAACAAGTAATTGGAAACCAGAATTCAAACACCAGAGAAAGTAAAATTCAATTGATATGCTCCAAAAAATAGACCTTTACAATATCCTTTTCCAAAATCCAATTCCCCCCCTCCCTAAAACAAAGTTTCCCATGGTCTTGGTTTCCTTCTTATAGAAATGAAGGAAGCAACAAGCTTCAAACCATTCACATTCTAAGAAGTGACCTTTTGTATTCCCATTATTTGGTATGACATTCTACAATATTTTTTAAGGTGCTTGACCCCTTGTACTCCATTTTTTTCATCTTTGTTTATTCCCATGATTCTTCCAACACCCACCATTTTTCTTTTCTTCTCGGTATTTCACGATCAACTCGTTCTCCTATCAACATGGGATTCACCATCGTTTATTCAGTGCCTTATGTCCTACTGATATTCACCACTCTCCTTGAAAAACTCCTCAATACTATTCCTTTCTTTATCTCTCAAGCTTTCGAAGGGACTATTGTTATTCTTTGACCGATATTTACATCTGTCTTCAATGTGCTTATTTTCTATCTCCTTCGAACCTTCTCCTAGATTAATCCATTTCGCACTGGCATGAGGGTTTGAAATAGATACTCTAAAACTAATTTCTAATTCCAATCTTTAACAATTCATTCATCCACTCATAATCTATTTCGCACTGGCATGAGGGTTTGAAATAGATACTCTAAAACTAATTTCTACTCCTACTCCTACAACAAAAAATCAAAATTGGATTATAGAATGTGATACAAGGGGTGGTTTTGGAAAATGAATTGATTGGTGCCTTTTCTAGGTATAGAGTCAGAATTCAAAATGATGTGTGTCTTCCTTTTGGGTATAACTCAAATTACTTGGCACAACATTGTTTATGACTTGCATAAACGTGAAAATTTGTCTTTTATCAAGTTCTTATTTATCCAATTGAATCGTCCAGATTACTATGATCTACTCAAAGGAATTTAATTTTAGCTTGAAGAAACCCTATTAGACATATGCTTGATATTCTAATTTGAATAATAAGGAGAAAACAAAATGGAGACAACGAGGTAAAAGTTTATCAATGATATTCAACAAGTAATTGACAACTAGAATTCAGACACCAGACAAAGCAACATTCGATTGATATGCTTTAGAAAGCAAGCCATTACAATATACTTTTCCAAAATCCAATTCCCCCTCCCTAAAAGAGAGTTCCCCATGGTTTTGGTTTCCTTATAGAAATAAAGGAAGCAACAAGCTTCAGACCATTCACATTCTAAAAAGTGAGCTTTTGTATTCCCATTCTTTGGTATGACATTCTGCAATATTTGCTTAGCTGCTTGCCCCCTTGTACTCTATTTGTTTTCATCTTTATTTGTTCCCATGTCTCTACCAACTTCCACCATTTCACTTTTTTGCTCGGGCTTTCATGATCAACTCTTTCTACTGTTAGCATGGGATTCACCATCATCTATTTGGCGCATTGTGTGATGACCCCTCTCATTCCTACATTCCTCATGTGAAACCCTACTTTTGTCTTCATTGTATTGAAGAGACCTATATTGTACTCCTATCGATATTCACCACTCTCCTCGACAAACTCCTAAATACTGTTCTTTTCTTCATGTCTTGGGGTTTCAAAGGGACTATTGTTATGCTTCGACCTATATTTACATCTCTGTTTGATGTGCTTATTTGCTATCTCCTTTGAACCTTCTCCTAGGTTACTGTTACATCATGTCTTTGATATTCCTTATTCACTCCAACATTGATCAATGAGATTATAAGATGTTATTCTTCAACATATATCACTTCGTCGAAGGGATCCTTAATTGCCTTTCACTGATACATGTCTTTCCTTCCGATATATGCACTTTCTGTTCTTTGACATTCTGTTGTCACTTTGACTTATCTGTGGGTCTCACCTATATTTAATGGTGTACTTTCCAACTTCGTTGGTTATTCCATTGAAAGGATGCAAATCATCTCCTCCCAATATACCACAATCTCTTCAATGATGTTCACACTATCTCCATACAAATCATTCTATCAAAGGGACTGCAAATTGACTCTCGTTGATGTAGTGTACTCTACCCGATAAGAGTTATTTCATATTTTGGGTTCGATAATAAGTATGAGCTCACTAAAATGATGACTATGGGAGAACAAAATAAAGTATTTAAATAGAAAATTTTAGGTGAAAATTGAGTGATAGGTTTTTAAATGGGATAATGACAAAATGCAATTTGCTACTAGCTCGGGGTAGGGTAACAACATACATGTATGATGAAAGATGTCTTGGGAAGAGATATAACATGACTTTTGGATGACTTGCAAAATTAATAGTGCAAGGGTTGGAACTCTTTTAGTGGGCTTCTGGAACTATAGTTTGACAAGCATTGAATGTAAGCTAGGTGAAAATTTTCCAGTCCTAATAGTAGCTCTAGTTGAGGATGAATGGATATCTAGACATTGCAAGAATCCAAAACATTTCTCTGGGGTACATACCAAAAACAGAAAACCATACAAAACAAAGAAAACCAAAATTGGGAAAACCCTAAACTACTGTGCATGAAAATTATCTTCTTTAAGAAAAGAAGTATTTTAGAAATTGTCCCTGCATTGGCAATTCCTGATTCTCACCCACCATGTTTTGCTTTGCAAGAATTCAGATCTCTGGTGGAAGAATACCGAGCATCTTGTCCATTGGGTAGCAAAGTCAAACTCTTTCTCTGCCTTGAACTCGTATGATGTGAAAAATCACACCACAACTGATGTCACTATGCCATGAGAAAAGAAAAGCCTCCATTTGCCTCTGTCATACACTTGGTTTTCATCATGCTGTACTGAAGCCAATTTGAAAATATTATTAAAATCTGCTTGAAAAAACCTGTTGATATCTTTCATCAATCTACTATGCTCAATACTGCTAGTGCATTCTCCATTACTATGCATCTAGAAATCAGGTACAATGTGAAATTTTTTATCATTGTGTGACAAAAATAAGTCACAACCACAAAAAAATCTGGAACCATACTCTACATGATACTTTATTTCATCACATTTGTTATCACTCACCAAATGATGGCTTTCTAACTAAATTGGTAAGAAGACCAAATCATACTACATTTGGCATTTAATATCATCAATGTTGGCACTATCAAATGATATAACATTAGGTAAAAAAATATTAGTACCACTTTTAGCATTAGATGCAGCCTTCCCACATAGTTGTGATCTTGAAACTCTATCACCAGGATCATTAATTTGCAAATTTAACACATTTGAATAATCACTACCCCAAAGATTCAATAAAAGTATGTATTTTTGGAGCACTAGTGTAATGAAATTCATGACCACTAGATGTCTCTATTTTATCATAATGTAACCCTGAATATGCTCTCACACTCGTCATGCAGTTTATCATCATTATCACATGAAGCATCTTCAGTGTCAAAGAAAATGTATGTTGGGCATGAAAATTTAGAATCATTCTAATGTGTATATCTATGATATTCAATAGTTAGAAAATTTTAAATTTGTTCACTATTGAGTGAACATGCCTCTTCATTCACCTCGTTGTTGATGCATTCTTTTCTTTTTTCATCATCACAACAATAATCAAGATCATTGGATAATGATATATCAAATATGATTTTATCAGCATAGTTATATCCTTCACCATTTGATACAACATCTTGTTCATTTGAGAATGCTTCATTGCCATCATATAATGGATCTAAAAACACATGGAAATCACCTTTTCACACACTTTGGCAAGATATCATTTGATTTTTTTCTGTTATTTCATCATACAAGGGGCTTGAACAAATCTGAAAATCATTTTCAAGTGTGCATACTTCTTCCTCACCAATCATGTCATCATGGCACTCAGCTGTAAATAGATGTGTTATTTGTTCACTTCCAAGTGAACTTGCTTCTTCACTTACCTTATTGCTGATGCACTCCTCAAGCAGTGTTTCCTCAACAACATCTTCAATAATCCAATCTTCCTCCAAGGTGAAGAGTTGGCTTTCCATAATTTCATCTTCATTCAAATCTGAAATATAATCATGTAAATTTTCACTTGCACATGTTTCCTCTATTAGTTGCATTGTTTGATTATTTTCTCCACATTCATCAATGATATCACCATTAGATTCAACATTGATAGCATCCTCATACCTTTTCTTATTTATGACACCAACCAATTTGCACACTTGGTCTAGAGGATCTGGCTTCAATGGCTTAGGCCAATCAACTGAACTAGGCTTATATATTTTCATGAACTGCTTAATGAATACATATTTACCAAGCAAGAAATTAAAAGGTATTTGCATATAGATATCTTCCATTTTGTTGAACATAACACGTCTAGATTCCTTCATGTCTCTTTAGGACAAAAAATGCATCTAAGGGAGATATGTAATATTTTGACCTCATGATCGAACCTTGACTTCTTTCTTGAATATGTGAATACTCATCATCTTCCTCCTCGAACTGCTGATTATGATATATATTTTCAAGAGAGTTCATATTTTCCTAAATATGGACAACAGGGTTGACAATATGTGCAATTTGTTGATAATGAATTTGGGGTTGACTGTGGTGTGCAAGGTATTGATGCGGGTAAGCTAGAACAACAAAGGTATTTACACCTTAAAAGATGCTTTCAATCTATGATATATATTGCGCATTTACGTATGTCATTTCATTGCTTGTTGAAATGGGCTGAGGCCCTAAAGTTTGTGTATAATTTTCATCAAACCGATTTAGGAACAACCTTTTGAAATCTTCCCATGAAGCTATAATTTGCATGGATAAGCCACTATACCATTATCTTGCATTATCCTTCAAAGACCTTACAAAGAATTTCATAATGACATCTTTTGCAGAAATCTGAAAGTCTTCAATAAACCCACAAAATAGTTGTACATGCCTATGAGTTGATTCATACTCATCTCCATGAAATATAGGCACATGATTTCTAAGCTCAAAGGGATAAGGATTTGGGTAGCCTTGGATGTTACTGAAGTTCAATGGTTTATCTTTGTCTAGGACAAACACTTCTCTCTATCAACATGGTTGAAATTGCTTTCTATTCATTGTGTTTGGAACCAAACAAGGATAACTATATAGATGATACATCTTTTTTATCACTCTATAAATCTTCCACACAAAAACAACAATCACACATATTTTAGCTCTTTTCTCTCACAATAGGCTCTCAAGCAAGGATAATATGTAAACCAACTCAATGTCAAGCTTAAGATCCTTACAAATGAGCTTACTACACACTTCAATTAGAATACCATAACTAAAAAATGTAACATAGATGTATGTAAAATCAATATCAATATTCCCCTCTTTACTATTGCTTCAACACTTGATAAGGGACTTCATTAAAACTCACACCATAGTTTTCACATAAGCTCCTTTCTGAAAACCAGAATAAAAATACCTGGAACAACTACCACAACTTCTAACCCTTCTTTTTGACTGAAAGTTATGCAGCTTTGGAACTTCTTTGCATCCTTCACCAGGTTCTTGAAACAGAGTCACTACCTCTTCTAGAGAGGAATGAATTTTATCTTTCTAGGTCCTTCTTGCCCCTCAGAGTTATCAATTTGTGTTTGAATTCAAATCTTCACTGACTTTGTAATGAAATGGTCTTCAACTAAGATTCTAAATTACCTTCCTAGTAGAGTCGCCAATCAGTTGGTTCCCAAATCTGCAAATTGCTAAAGTCTAAAAGTGTGCCAAGCTTTGTCTTCAATTTTAACAGGGATTTGGCCAATGAACAAAATCAACCAAGATGGTTGAGATTCCCTACTCTTCAAGCTCTGCTTCGCCTAGGTGGGTGTACCTTGTGCTCAACACTAAATGCAGACTTTCCAGGATAAAAGTGGTGACAATTAAGCAAATTATGACCTCACACAAATTTAGAGGGTTTGTTTAATTCTAATCTTTAGCAATTCATTCATCCACTCATAATCTATTTCGCACTAGCATGAGGGTTTGAAATAGATACTCTAAAACTAACTTTTGCTCCTACTCCTATAACATAAAATCAAAATTGGACTATAGAATGCAATACAAGGGGTGGTTTTGGAAAATGAATTGAATGGTACCTTTTCTAGGTACAAAGTTAGAATTCAAAATGATGTGTGTCTTCTTTATGGGTATAACTCAAATTACTTGGCACAACACTATTTATGACTTGCATAAACGTGTAAAATTTTATTTTATCAAGTTCTTATTTATCCAATTGAATCCTCCATATTACTATGACCTATTCAAAGGAATTTAATTCTTTCTTGAAGAAACCCTATTAAAAAAATCACGCAAAACATGAATTATGTTTTGAAAAACTAGACATATGCTTGATATGTTAATTTGAATAATAAGGAGAAAAAAAATGGAGACAACCAAGTAAAATTTTATCAATGATATTCAACAAGTAATTGGCAACCATAATTCAAACACGAGAGAAAGCAACATTCGATTGATATGCTCCAGAAAATAGGCCTTTACAATATCCTTTTCCAAAATCCAATTCCCCCCCTCCCTAAAACAAAGTTCCCCACGATCTTGGTTTCCTTCTTATAGAAATGAAGGAAGCAACAAGCTTCAAACCATTCACATTCTAAAAGTGACCTTTTGTATTCCCATTCTTTGGTATGACATTCTACAATATTTGTTAAGGTGCTTACCCCCTTGTACTCCATTTTTTTCATCTCTGTATATTCCCATGATTTTGCCAGCATCCACCATTTCACTTTTCTTCCTGGGATTTCATGATCAACTCGTTCTCCTATCAGCATGGGATTCACCATCGTCTATTCAGTGCCTTATGTCCTATTGATATTCACCACTCTCCCCGCAAAACTCCTCAATACTATGCCTTTCTTTATCTCTCAGGATTTCGAAGGGACTATTGTTATCTCTCAGGATTTCAAAGGGACTATTGTTATTCTCTGACCGATATTTACATCTCTTCAATGTGCTTATTTTCTATCTCCTTCAAACCTTCTCATGGATTACTGTTACACTACGTCTTCAATATTCCTTAGTCACTCCGACACATTTCATTGTTGATCAGTGAGATTATAAGATGTTATGTCTTCAACATGTATTGCTTCATCGAAGGGACCCTTAATTTCCTCTTTCCGATACACGTCTTTCCTTTCGATATATGCACTTTCTATTCTTCAACATTTCATTGTCACTTTGATGCATTTGTGGGCCCCACCTATAATTAATGGCATACTTTCCAACTTCATGGGTTATTCCATTGAAAGGACCCAATACATCTCCTCTCGATATACCACAGTCTCTTCAACGATGTTCACACTATCTCCATACAAATTGTTCTATTGAACGAACTGCAAATTGAATCTTCCAGATGTAGTGTAGTCTCCCTAATAAGAGTTATTTCATATTTTGGGTCTGATAATAAGTATGAGCTCACTAAAATGATGACTATGGGAGAACAAAATAAAGTATTTAAAAGGAAAATTTTAGGTGACAATTTGAGTGATAGGTTTTTAAATGGGATAATGACAAAATTCACTTTGCTATTGGCTCGAGGTAGGGTAACAACATACATGTATGATGAAAGATGTCTTGGGAAAAGATATAACATGACTTTTAGACCTAGAAAATAAAAAGTGCAAGGGTTAGAACTCTTTTAGTGGGCTTCTAGAACTAAGGTTCGACAAGCATTGAATGTAAGCTAGATGAAAATTTTCTAGTCCTAACAAGATATTTCTACTTGTATTCTCAAATTTCAAATATAATGCACAATTTGTTATGTTGTTGTGGCCCTTAGGGCCTTGCTTTTGTATTTCTTCATAGATTTTGAGAGTCTCTACCCTCTTGGAGCTATTGTAATGCAAAGATCTATGTTCATAATAGGATGAATATAATATGCATCAATGTAACACCATTTCATATGACAATCTTGCCTTGTATGCTTTGATTTTTTCTATTACAACAATGATAATGCCTAATAGTTTTTAATTCTTTTGAACATAATTGAAGTTTCTTTCATCCAATGTGAGATGATCAATGATGCTCCTGTGTGGTATTTATAGGTGTTTTCCAAACAATATTCCATGAAAAAGTGTTGTTCTCTTTAGGAGCATTATTGAGATGTGTTTATCAATTCTCTATTGGAGTATTACAAGAAGTTTCAACATATGTGAACTCCACCTACCTCTAAGAATCTTTCCACCTTCTATGGGCTATCTATGCAAGTTCTATCATATGCCACATCATCTAATTTGAAGTGCTTATGAAAACTCCCCTTCATTATATCAATAACTTTATTGATGATAGAAGAAAATAGTTCTAGTTTCAATATTAACAATATTGATATTCTTTCTAATTTCACTTCAATGCTTCTTACTTCATTTTTTTTGGTGTATATAAATTTATTCAATTTTCACGTTGAATAATTATGCATTTTCTCAAAGCCTCATGATGACAATATGGGCATTGACTAGATATTGCTTTTTCAAGAAGCATTTGTTCCAATTTGTCCAACACTAATCTTAAGGTTCTTATCTCTCCCTAAATTTTTGGAATTTTTAACCAAATAGTTGGATTTAGCCCACTTGTACAAACATTTGCAATTTGTAACTAGTGTTTACTCTTTTTATTTTATAAATTGTACTCCAATCTTGAAGTTCTTTGAGCTTACTAATTTATACAAGATTGTTGATCAACTTTTCTTTCCTTTGGTGCCCTTTGAGATTATGTCATGACAACTTCAACAAATTTGATTCATCTTGACCGCATGTCATTGGTGTTTAGTTTCTTCATAGATCCCTATTCATAATATTGGAACATGTTTGTCGTTGCACCAAAAGATCAACATGTTAATGCCTGATACAAATTCCAAAGATAAACGAATCCATGAAAGGTAATAAGTCCATGTCTTGAATTCACAGGGAAACATTGGCGATTAGTCCAAAAATACCCCCCTTAACGTCACCTGATGGGATTTGAACCCGTAACCTGACTTTGATACCATTTGTTGGAACACGTTTGTTGTTGCACCAAAAGATTGACCTGTTAATGCTTGATACAAACACCAGAGAAAAGAAAATCGATGAGAGACAATTAGTCCATGTCTTGAATTCGAAAGGAGGCTATGGCAATTAGTCCAACACATAATTCATCTTGGATTTATTTGATGTCTTCCCAATTTTGTGCGGTTGCCATAAATTTTCCATCAATTTCAACATTGCCATCTTTAGACTTTTATTATCCCTTCCTACCCAATTCAACATTAAAAGGGGCATAATTATACTACTGTGTGTGATATTTCTTATAATACTATTTTCAAACAATTATGTTGACTACAAATGGATACCCAAAACACCACAAATGTTGTACCCAAATTTTTATTTAAGAACATGAAATGAACATAGCAACAAGTACCGATACTTAATTTACTCAACAATTATACATAGATATTCAAATATGATTGTTTCAAGACTTAATAAATATACATATATTTCTCTAAGACCAAGAGTGACATGCTTGATCTATTGTAAATGGGTACTTGATCTAGTATAGTTTTCAAGATTCATACATAATTATCCTCTTTTAACATTCTCTAAGCCAATCTTGAGGGAGTTGTAGGTGAATAAAGCTAAATATAAATTGTAAATGAGCACTTGATTTAGTCTAGTTGTCAAGACTCATACATGAGATTTAGCCTATTTTTTACATTCTCTAAGTTAATCTAAGGGGAGGTGTTAGTGAAAAAACAATATTAAATTTAATTTAAGTGAATAAACTTAAATCTCTATTTGAGTGTGCATGTGTTTATTTTGGGTGTGTATTTAATCAACCTAGTGAATGTACACACCATACTATTTAATTAAGATGTTGATGTGTGCATTTAACATGTATCAAATTAGCCCCTTGACCTACTTCTATTGCTATAAACAAAGGTAGTATTTATGACAAATAGTAAACCTTGTAGAGCAGTAACATGCTAATTTCAATCTCTATAATTTATATTAAAAACGTAATTTTTTGTATAAGAGGATGTATGCCTATTATAAAAATTATGTATTTATCTTTAATCTAAGTGTTATTGTGAAATTTTGTTAGCCACACGTATTCATGGATTATTGACCCAATTATCTTATCAACTCTAAAGAACATCACCCTTAAGAATATAGGCTATAACCACACTTTGAAAGAAAATAAATAATATAATCAATCAACGAACCCTGAAAATTAAAAGAACCTTCTAGAAACAAAATTAAAAAAATAGACCAAAACTATTACAATCAATAAGACTACAACTCCATTAATTATAACAATTATAGTTCAAAATGAACTACAAGGCAAATGAAGCTCCTAAAATACATTCCATGTAAACATAAAAGGAAAAATACGTCCATGGAGTTTGTATTTAATATTGGACTTAGCAAGGCCCTAAGAGCTAAAGGGTTTGACATAGGATCCTTCATAAAGTTTTTATATATTGCGGGGGATTTAGTAAAAGCAATGGAAGAAGGTAGAAAAAAGGTCATTCAAATGCATGAAACATCACTTTCTTGACTCCCATTTTATAAAAGAATAGATAACAAATACTTTGATGCATAAGAACCAATGCTCTTAGTAAAATATTGTCTACACAAATTTTCAAAAAGTTGATGGAAAATAGATTGAAAATTAGACTTGGATACCATTTGAATAATGTTGAAGAAAACATAATTTGGTTTACTATAATTTCATATGAGACCTTACACTTCATTCATCAAATTAAACATGACATGTTAATTTGGATGTTAATAAAGATTGTGGATTGGGATAGTGTAATCTTTAATAAATTAGAAATATGATGTAAATCTCAAGATAAGTGGAAATCTTCTAAATTACCAAGGCTACAAGGTCAAAATATGTTGGTATCATCAACATAATGTTTCCACCATTTGGGTTTAAGGGGGAAAGTATTGAGCGCAACCTCTTCTTGGTGCAAAGTTGTGTAAAATATTGAATAACAAGAGTAAAAGGTTTGGAGTTGCTTTAGCACACTTAATTCTCAAATTTAATAAATAAAATCCCAACTATATAATTTAAATCCTTAAAAAATAAAAAAGTGTAACTTCTCTCCATTTACCATTTCATACTAAATAGTTGAAACTATAACTTGAAGTGTAAAAATAGCCACAGGTAAACATCTTCAACAACTTGAAAATCACCCGATTCAAATTCATAGATTGAATCACTCTTCTAAGGTGAATCAAAATAGATGAGGCAAGCTTCCTAAAGAAAGTTCCATTCAACTACAAGAAAGTAGTGAAATATAAATCTATAATAATAAATCAGTTTACTAGCTAGCACGAAACAAGAAATAACCAATAGAATTTTGGGGTTTGAAACCAATGCTTTCCCAAGATAATATTTAAGTACAACCCTTTTCTTCTTTTTTCACAAAGATCCTTAAAGGAGTTTTAGAAGTTTCTCTAGGGTAGAATAGAATCAAATCTATTCGTTTGGGAAGGAAAATGGTTGGCTATTGCATCCTCATAACTATTTGAATTAACATTGTGTTCCTTATCAAAGTCCTAAGTATATTTGTTTGGGAAGGAAAATGGTTGGCTATTGCATCCTCCAAACTATTCGAATCAACATTGTGTTCCTTATCAAATTCCCAAGTATAGTCTTGCATAATGTAGTTAACAATTGACAACTTTATTTGGGTTGACTTGAAAAGAAGCAATAAAGTCTTAAATAGAATTGTAGGTGTAGGTGCAAACTTTTTTATTGAGTTTACGCCACAAATTATAGGATAATGCAATATAAAAGCTAAATATGTAGATAGTACTTTACAAATTCATGCATCTTAAATATTCTATAGTGTATCAAAAATTAGCTTCTACAACAATTCTTTGCTCACCTCTTTTTTTTTTCCAAGAGGTAACAAGAGTTTAATCTAGCAGCCCAGAGCTTAGCTCTTTACAAGGTGAGCTCCTTTATAACCTCTCTAGCAATGTGTAACAGATCCTCGTCCTGAAGCAAAAAAAACAAAGATTTGAACCCATGACCTAGACTACCTAAAACGATTTCATATTTTGGATCCAATAATAAGTATGAGCTCACTAAAACGATGACTATGGGAGAACGAAATAAAGTATTTAAATGAACAATCTTAGGTGACAATCTGATTGATAGGTTTTAAAATGGGATAATGACAAAATGCACTTTGCTATTGGCTCGGGGTAGGGTAACAACATACATGTATGATGAAAGATGTCTTGGGCAGAGATATAACATGACTTTTGGAGCTGGAAAATGAATAGTGCAAGGGTTAGAACTCTTTTAGTGAGCTTTTGGAACTAAGGTTTCACAAGCATTGAATGTAAGCTAGGTGAAAATTTTCTAGTCCTAACAAGATCTTTCTACTTGCATTCTCAAATTTCAAGTTTATTGCACAATTTGTTATGTTGTTGTGGCCCTTAGGGCCTTGCTTTTGTATTTCTTTGTAGATTTTGAGAGTCTCTACCTTCTTGGAGTTATTGCAATGCATAGATCTATATTCATAATAGGATGAAGATAATATGCATCAATGTAACACCATTTCATATGACAATCTTTCCCTTTATGCTTTGATGTTTTCTATTACAACAATGACAATGCCTGCTAGTTTTTAATTCTTTTGAACATCATTGAAGTTTCTTTCATCCAATGTGAGATGATCAATGATGCTCTTGTGTGGTATTTATAGGTGTTTTCCAAGCTAGCATTCCATGAAAAAGTGTTATGCTCTTTAGGAGCATTATTGAGTTGTGTTTATCAATTCTCTATTAGAGTATTACAAGAAGTTTCAACATATGTGAACTCCACCTACCTCTAAGAATCTTGCCACCTTCTATGGGCTATCTATGCAAGTTCTATCATATGCCACATCATCTAATTTGAAGTGCTTATGAAAATTCCCCTTCGTTATATCAATAACTTTATTGATGATAGAAGAAAATTGTTCTAGTTTCAACTTTAACAATATTGAGATTCTTTCTAATTGCACTTCAATGCTCATCTTACTTCATTTTTTTTGGTGTGTATAAATTTATTCAATTTGTACTTTGAATAATTGTGTATTTTCTCAAAGTCTCATGATGACAATATGAGCATTGACTAGATATTACTTTTTCAAGAAGCCTTTGTTCCAGTTTGTCCAACACTAATCTTAAGGTTCTTATCTCTCCCTACATTTTTGGACTTTTTAACCAAATAGTTGGATTTAGCCCATTTGTACAAATATTTGCAATTTGTAACTAGTGTTTTCTCTCTTTATTTTAATTGTATTCCAATCTTGTAGTTCATTGAGCTTACTAATTTATACAAGATTGTTGATCAACTTTTTTTTCCATTGGTGTCCTTTGAGATTACGTCATGACGACTTCAACAACTTTGATTCATCTTGACCATATATCATTGGTGTTTAGTTTCTTCATAGAGCCCTATTCATAATGCTAGAACATGTTTGTCATTGCACAAAAAGATCAACCCGTTAATGCCTAATACAAAAGCCAAAGATGAGCAAATCCATGAAAGGCAGTAAGTCCATGTCTTCAATTTGAAGTGAGATGCTGACAATTAGTCCAACAATAACCCCCTTAACGTCACTTGATGGGATTTGAACCTTCCACTAGGCTTTGATACCATTTGTTGGAAGACGTACGTTTGTTGTTGCACTAAAAGATCAACCTGTTAATGCTTGATACAAACACCAAAGATAAGCAGATCCACAAGAGGAAATTAATCCATGTCCTAAATCCAAGAGGAGGCTCTAGCAATTAATCAAACACATAGTTCATCTTGGAGTTATTTGATGTCTTCCCAATTTTGTGTGCTTTCCATCAATTTCAACATTGCCATCTTTAGACTTATATTATCCCTTCCTACCCAATTCAACATTAAAAGGGGCATAATTATACTACTTGTGTGTGATCTTTCTCATATTACTATTGCCAAACAATTACGTTGACTACAAATGGGTACCCAAAACACTACAAATGTTGTACCCAATTTTTTATTTAAGAACATGGAATGAACCTAGCAACAAGTACCGATACTTAATTTACTCAACAATTATGTAGATATTCAAATATGATTGTTGCAAGACTTAATAAATATACATATATTGCTCTAAGCCCAAGAGTGACATGCTTGATCTATTCTAAATGAGCACTTGATCTAGTCCAGTTTTCAAGATTCATACATGATTAGCCTCTTTTAACATTCTCAAGCTAATCTTGAGAGAGGTGTAGGTGAATAAAGTTAAATATCAATTGTAAATGAGCACTTGATTTAGTCTGGTTGTCAAGACTCATACATGAGATTTAGCCTATTTTTTACATTCTCTAAGTTAATCTTAGGGAGGTGTTAGTTTAAAAACAATATTAAATTTAATTTAGGTGAATAAACTTAAACCTCTATTTGAGTGTGCATGTGTTTATTTTGGGTGTGCATTTAATCAACCTAGTGAGTGTGCACACCATACTATTTAATTAAGATATTAATGTGTACATTTAACATGTATCAAATTAGCCCCTTGACCTACTTCTATTGCTATAAAAAAAGGTACAAATAGTAAACCTTGTAGAGCACTAACATGCTAATTTCAAACTCTATAATTTATATTAAAAATGTAATTTTTAGTATAAGAGGATGAATGCCCATTATAAAAAAATGTATTTATTTTTAATCTATTTGTCATTGTGAAAGTTTGTTAGCCACAAGTATTCATAGATTATTGACACAATTATCTTATCAACTCTAAAGAACATCACCCCTAAGAATATAGGCTGCAATCACAATTTGAAAGAAAATGACTAATATAATAAAATCAGCGAACCCTTAAAAATTAAAAGAACCTTCTAAAAACACAATTAAAAAAAATAGACTAAAATTATTACAATAAGATGACAACTCCATTAAGTATAACCATTATAGTCCAAAATGAACTGCAAGGCAAACGAAACTCCTAAAATGCATCCCATGTAAACACAAAAGGCAAAATATGTCCATGAATTTTGTATTTAATATTGAACTTAGCAAGGCCCTAAGAGCTAAAGGGCTTGACATAGGATCCTTCATAAAGTTTTTATATATTACAGGGGATTCGGTAAAAGCAATGGAAGAAGGTAGAAAAAAGGTCATTCAAATGCATGAAACATCACCTTCTTGACTTCCATTTTATAAAAGAATAAATAACAAATACTTTGATGCATAAGACCTAATGCTCTTAGTAAAATATTGTCTACACAAATTTTCAAAAAGGTGATGGAAAATAGATTGAAAATTAGACTTGGATACCATTTGCATAATGTTGAAGAAAAACATAATTTGGTTTTACTATAATTTCATATGAGACCTTACACTTTATAGATTGAAAATTAGATTTGGATACCATTTGCATAATGTTGAAGAAAACATAATTTGGTTTTACTATAATTTCATATGAGACCTTACACTTCATTCATCAAATTAAACATGACATGTTAATTTGGATGTTAATAAAGATTGTGGATTGGGATAATGTAATCTTTAATAAATTAGAAATATGATGTAAATCTCAAGATGAGTGGAAATCTTCTAAATTCCCAAGGCTACAAGGTCAAAATATGTTGGTATCATCAACATAACATTTCCGCCATTTGAGTTTGAGAGGGAAAGTATTGAGAGCAACCTCTTCTCGAAACAAAATTGTGTAAAATATTGAATAATGAGAGTAAAAGATTTAGAGTTACTTTAGCACACTTAATTTTCAAATTTAATAAATAAAATCACAACTATATTATTTAAATCATTAAAAAATAAAAAAAGTGTAACTTCAAGCTCCATTTACCATTTCATACTAAATAGTTGAAACTATAACTTGAAGTGTAAAAATAGCCACAGGTAAACATCTGAACAACTTGAATATTACCCGATTCAAATTTATAGATTGAGTCACTCTTCTAAGGTGAATCACAATAGATGAGGCAAGCTTCCTAAAGTTCGTTCCATTCAACTACAAGAAAGTAGTGAAATATAAATCTATAATAATAAATCAATTTACTAGCTAGGCACGGAACAAGAAATAACCAATAGAATTTTGGGGTTTGAAACCAATGCTTTCCCAAGATCATATTCAAGTATAACTCTTTTCTTCTTTTTTCACAAAGATCCTAAAAGGAGTTTTATAAGTTACTCTAGGGTAGAATAGAATCAAATCTATTCGTTTGGGAAGGAAAATGGTTGGCTATTGCATCTTCATAACTATTCGAATCAACATTGTGTTCCTTATCAAAGTCCCAAGTATAGTCTTGCATAATATAGTTAAGAATTGTCAACTTTATTTGGAGTTGACTTGAAAAGAAGCAATAAAGTCGTAAATAGAATTGTAGGTGTAGGTGCAAATTTTTTTATTGAGTTTACTTCAAAAATTATAGGATAATGCAAAATAAAAGTTAAATATGTAGATAGTACTTTATTAATTCATGTATCTTAAATATTTTGTAGTGTATTGAAAATTAGTTTCTACAATAATTCTTTGTTCATTTTTTTTTTTTCTGAGAGGGTAATCTAGAGATTAGCTCTTTACAAGGTGAGCCCCCTTTATAACCTCTCGAACAATATGCAACAGATCCTCATCTTGAACCATAAAAAAATAAAGAGTTGAACCTATGACCTAGACTACGTAAAATGATTTTCAAGACTGATTGAGCTAACCCTAAAGATTGATTGTTATATGAATGTCTCCATAAAATATCATACCATCTAGATCTTAGTAAGTTGCATTACAATACTAACAAGATTTATACATGTATTTCTGTTTTTGGACTCAGTATGTACCCATGGGCCAATACAGTTTATAATCTTAGAAAGTTACATCATTAAGATTTTGCATTTATTTGTGGAGTAAAAAATGAGATTTTCTACCAAACAGTAAAACTATAACAAGCAGTAGCATCTAACAGATACCCTTCTACCAAATATACATAGAAATTTGCCGCTGTTAACTTTACTGTAGGTATTATTCTTTATGGTAGAAATATTTCAGACAAGTTTCTGTTGTCTACATCTTTCATTTTTATCAAGTTTAAAAAAAATATAAACTCATTTCTTATGTCATTCAAAGAGCGGGGAAAAAATAATTTCCATTTATGTAATTAAAATCTTAAATTGGGATTTCAATTGACTCAGCTAGAAAAAGGTGAAAACACAGCAAGAGGAACAAATTTATATGTAACATTTGTGATAGTATATATGCTAGAAGGTTTTTGATAATGACAAAACTTACTTGATAGAAAAATATACTTTTTTCCAGTATTTCATTTTTAATGTGATCTCTATTTTCATTTATGTAATTAAAATCTTAACTTCAGTTTTCAATCGACTCAGCTAGAAAATTATGCGTAAGAGGAATAAATTTGTATGCAACACTTGTAACAGTATATATGCTAAAAGGTTTAAGTATTTTGATAATGGCAGAACTTACTCAATAGAAAATATACCTTTTTCCTGTATTTCATTTTTCAATATCCTTATTTTTTATTTTATTTATGTAATTAATATCTTAAATTGGCTTTTCAAATGACTCAGCTAGGAAAAGGTGCAAACACAGCAAGAGGAACAAATTTGTATGCAACACTTGTGACAGTATATATGTTAAAATGTTTAAGTTTTTGATAATAGCAAAACTTAGTCGATAGAAAAATATACCTTTTTTCTGGTTTTTCATTTTTTAAAATGACCCCTATTTTTATTTCATTTATGTAATAAAAATCTTAAATTGAGTTTTCAATTGACTCAGCTAGAAAAAGGTGCAAACAAATATAACTTCTGGTTTTGCATTTTTTAAAATGACCCCTATTTTTATTTCATTTATGTAATAAAAATCTTAAATTGAGTTTTCAATTGGCTCAGCTAGAAAAAGGTGCAAACAAATATAACTTCTGGTTTTTCATTTTTTAAAATGACCCCTATTTTTATTTCATTTATGTAATAAAAATCTTAAATTGAGTTTTCAATTGACTCAGCTAGAAAAAGGTGCAAACAAATATAACTTCTGGTTTTGCATTTTTTAAAATGACCCCTATTTTTATTTCATTTATCATTTATGTAATAAAAATCTTAAATTGAGTTTTCAATTGACTCAGCTAGAAAAAGGTGCAAACAAATATAACTTCTGGTTTTTCATTTTTTAAAATGACCCCTATTTTTATTTCATTTATGTAATAAAAATCTTAAATTGAGTTTTCAATTGACTCAGCTAGAAAAAGGTGCAAACACAGTGAGAGGAACAAATTTGTATGCAACACTTGTGACAGCATATATGCTAAAAGGTTTTAATTTTTTGATAATGGCAAAACTTACTCAATAGAAAACTATACCTTTTTCCAGTATTTCATTTTTTAACATGATCCCTATTTTTTGATAGAAAAATATGTGCCTTTTAGCAGTTTTTGTCAATGCCATACCCTTCTGCATCCATTTGTAAATGGAATGATACAGACCAATTTTCCAATACTAAATAAATTCAACTAAAAAGTAAAGTTCCAATGATCTAATTTCAGTTACTTCACAGTAAGATAAAACTTGGATGCATTTCTATTTATTCCCTCCTTAGAAAGGAATTATGACATGGACATGGAATTCAAACTCTTAAAACATCATAATGCTTATTTCCAAGACACTATGGTTCACCACTCAAGTTTTTCATTTTCCTTCTCACAAGGACAGCTGAGATGATTCTCACATTTATCGACAGGTTACCGAAATTCAACTTTTAAGAGGCCATGGCTCACCATTCATTACTGCTTCAATTTCCCAAGTTTCTCGAGGGCAGTTGGTTAGGTTTTCACATCCATCTGCAGTTACAATCTGCATTGCCACCAAGTCATGCATAAGACTAGATCCCATCCTTAATGGTCAAAAGCTTCCTCGAGTCTTACATACCAGATGAAACATATACAAAAAATATATTGAAAAGATAAAAAAGCAAAATTAACCCTTAGACGAGATAAAACATAGTAACATAACTACTTTGGAAATGTATACCATTCATGTTAAGGCCACCACAATTAATTAATACTATTTGTTTCAAAATAAAGTTTCATCATAATATAAAGCAAAGTTGCATGGACACGGATACGGATATAAATACAGATACAACCATTTTTTAAGACCCCAATATAGATACAGTTGAATACGGATATAAATACAGATACAACCATTTTTTAAGACCCCAATATAGATACAGTTGGATACGACATTCATAAAACACACATGTTTAACACAATTTTCTAATTTATTAAAGGAGATTTTCATTACTTTAAAAGAAAATAAGTAAATATAACTTAAAATAATTTTAAAATTTAAATATTAATAATTTAGTAAAGAATAAACAATTAAATATATATGAATAAATTGTATTTATATTTAGAGAATAAATTTTAATTTTATAAAAGTATCTATAACATTTAAACAACATAATATAAATATTAAATATAAATATAAAATTATAAACAATTTTCTTAAATCTATAAAAATTAAGACACCAAAAAAAACAATAGAGTTGCATTGCAAGAAGATCTAGAAAAATGGTTCGCTGAAATAGAAAAACGTTTCATTTGTCTTCCTCATTTGCTGTAAAATATTGCACGATTGAAGTTTTTTCTATGTAGCCGAATCGTGGGGTTTTGCATGTCGTTTCCGTCCCAGAAACGTACCCGAGTCGGAATCGGGTTCGAATCGCTGTGGGTACGAACCAGAATCGAAATTTTTGCCCCTGAAACGATTCTGTGAACAGCGTTTCGATTCCGGGCGATTCCGGGCGATTCCGGGCGTTTTGGAGCTCGACGCAGCATATTCGGACCGATTCACCACATTCAAACCTGCGCAACTCCAGGTACTTGGACTCCATTGAAGAGGCAGCGGAGAGGGAGTTGTCCGGCGTGGTGTCGTGCGCAAACATTCTGGTGCCGCCGGCGACAGAACGGATCATTTCATTGGGCAGGCCCTTCATTCCCATCAAGACCGGTTCGAGGGACGGACGTAAGAGTTGAGTAAATGTACTCGAATCGTACCTGCCCGACCACAACGCTTCCATTTCCTCTGTTCTTTCTCGCTTTCAGGCCATGGGCATCGACACCCCTGGCGTTGTTGCCTTACTAATAGTATATAAATCGTATAATATTATAGATTCTATATTAATATCTAGATTGAATAATAATAATATATATTGATAATATAGTTATATAATATATGTTAAATTTTAATATATAATTTTATAAATAAATTAATCATAAATATATTAAATAATAAATTTAAAATTGTTTAAGATTTTTTATTATTATTAAATTATTAATTAATTTATATTAATGTATTAAAAATTTAGAAATTATATATTTATGATTAATATGTTCTTATTAATTTATATATTGCATTGTTTTATTAATTTCTAAAATAATACTTATTAATTATTTATTAGTTATTATAATTTAAATTTTTCTTTTATGTTTCATTGTTTTATAATATTATTAATTTTAGTAAAATATTAATTGTACATATATTAGTTTTTATAATATTATTAATTTTAATAAAATATTATATATATATATATATATATATATATATATTTGAATATTTTATTATATTTTGTACAGACGTACCCGATTCCGTACCCAACCCCCCCCAAAATTTTGCCGTACCCACGTACCGTACCCACGTATCCGTACCCGTGCCCGTACCCGATTCGGCAACTTAGAGTTTTTTAAGATTGTTTAAAAGGATTCACGTCAATATTTTTGAAAATCAAATCACAGAGTATCTGGTACACTGGAAAATCAGAGTTTTTTGGGCATGTGTGGGTATAGTATCCAACAGTTACGGGACATAATAATCCGACCAAAATAACCCTGGACAGAATAACCCGGTCACAATAACCCGGGGACAAAATAACCCAGGGTCATAATAACCCATGGTCAAAATAACCCATGGAAAAAATATCCCCATAAGAATATAGAGAAAGGAAAACAATATTTATAATTTACATGTATGTTGCTAAAAAAAAATTATTATTCAAAATTTCAATTAAAGTGTCAAACTATGAGTGATGCCTCTTATATAATCTAAAATGTTATGGTTGTCATAACCATCAACCAATCTTTTTAATCTTTCTTTGAGTTCACGGTATTTTTTCCTACTTGGTTGCCTAGTGTATCCAACCATATATTTCTCTATTATATTCTCTTGGAGACTCTATTCTTAATTTTTTCACTGCTTTGATGAATTTCCAAATTGAGCTATGCGATGCTTGAAGAATTCACTAAATCCTATGTGCCATCCCTCAATAGTATTATTGGTTATGGGAAGATCATCTTGAGTAGTTGAATAACAATTCCACATTGTGATTGGAACCTTGGGTGATCGCCTGTTGCCTCTTTTGGTTAGTTTGCCAATCCACGTGTCTTCAAAATAATCAATTATGGGTTGTAGGGTCTCCTCATGTTCTGTATAATAAGGAGATTGTTGAAGTGTTTCAAATTCATCAATTATGTCTATCTGAGGCACGAAAGCTAATGTAGCAAGTTTCTTGATCTCATATGCAAATACTTCATTGGCACTGTAACCCATGGTCATTTTACTCCTTCTCCCCTTCTTCCTTTCCTTCTCTTAATTCTACCACTTTATATATCTTCTTAATGCCTTTTCATTTATATCTTTTCATAATAACTCTTAACCAACTTATTCCCACGAAATTGTCTTTATTTTTATAATAATTTACCATTTTATAGGTTATTTAAGCATATTAAAGGTGTTTTAAGGCTATTTTAGGGGTATATAATGGATATATGGTCTAAAAATGACCTAAATAGCCTCTATGGTGCTTCACAATCATATTTATAATTTATTTTATGTCATATCTAGTTTACTAGCTTGATTTAAAATGACCATGGGTTATTCTGTCTATGGGTTATTTTGACCACGGGTTATTTTGTTCATGGGTTATTATGACCCTGAGTTATTTTGTTCTTGGGTTATTTTGGCCGGGTTATTCTGTCCAGGGTTATTTTGGTCAGGTTATTATGTCCTGATACCGTATCCAACGTGTATCCATGCCGTATTGTATCTGTATCTGATATGGCTATGAGAATATGGGCGCCTGGGGAGAGGTGGGGTGTATCTAGCTACTCTGATATAAAAAAGTAAAGCCAAATGTTTGTGGTTACTACGGTGAGTTGAGACGAGAATGGATGAGATGGAGTTAAGAAACACCCGAGAGTAAAGTTTACAAATTTAACAGTTTGGTTTACCAGGTTAATGATACAAAATTACAAATTCTAAAAGCACATCCTTTCCAACAAACAAGTGGTTGATACCGAGGCCACAAACAACACTTCCAATCCAAAGATTGAATGGATTATATTTGTCTTGTCTTGCAGCTTGTACTGCGATACCAAGAATGGTGCCATGACTTCACTCTTTATTTTACAATAATTTTTTGAAATGAAGCTTTCGCTGATCTATTATTCTATTAGAAGTTCAAATGACTAATGAAAGAGCCCTTGTGCTTTTATCCAATCGCTTTTAAATCTAAGCCTTGTTAGGAAATAAGTTTATAAACATGATATAAATTAAACTAGCAACCCAAAAAATTTATTCAGACTCGGAACTCGGTGAAACTCAGCATAAAAAAAAACCAAAAAATATGATTACACTAGTGCATTTAGAGGACATATAAGATTATTTTGATCACCAATTTGTCACAGTTCAAATACTATGTATCATATGACCTTCAAATCAATAAATGACAGTTCCATGGAGTTTTGAAAGAGGGGGACCAAGGGCCTAGAAGTGGAAACCCAATGGGGTTGAGGGGTAGCACCCCTCATAGAGCCTACAGGCAACACCCTTGGTGGGTTCCCTTGGTCAAGGGCTGGAGCCCTCATCGCCAAGACCAAATTAAGGCATTCAATATCAAATGGACCTTCATGGCAAATGCCATCATTCATAATTTTATCATTATATTTTCAACTTTTCTCTAGCACCAAGCCCTCACTATTTTTAACCAAATCTTCATTCTTCCAATTTCTTCGTTTTTGTCATGTGGATGCTTAAAATGTTTTATGCTAGGAAAAATAAGACCATAAAATGTCAAAACATGAAGTGAAACAATGAAAGTCGCATGGGATCTATTTTATCCCATAGCCATGTGAGTCTGCATTGAGAACTTGTGAGACCTAGTTGAAAACTCAGCTGAGTACTCAGCTTGACTCGCCCTTGACTTGTTGAGTGAGTTGCTCTGACTTGGTGCGGCAAGTTGAAAAACTTGCGAGTCCTAGCAAGTCAGCCAAATACTCACCAAGGTTTCTTACTATGGTTTGGGGTATAGAAGCAAATATATCTTCAAAAAATTGCAATAAATAAAAAATTGTGAGTTTTCAAAAATATCCTTTATTGTGAATTTTGATCAAAATTTTCATCAATATCTAGTGATATTGTTGGCAGTTTATCACTAGTAATATCATGATGAATTCATTTTCCTTTTTAAGATAAGCCTCAAACCTACTTTGATCATTCCTCCCTGAAACTTTTATAAACAGTTTACACCTTGAATAGTGTAAGTAGCTTTTAGATTTCTAGCTGCCATTATTGAGTAGCAGTTAGGTCTGTTGCCAAGGGGCAATGCCAATTATTGTTGTTATTTAAAAAATAAGTGTCAGTACCTCTAATTGTGAAGACACTTGGTACAATCAGGCTTGGAAATCTTGTGAAAAGGGAACATGGCTGTTGTTATTGTGATTAGTTAATATGACTGTGGCTTTTGATAACAACATGCATTAGTGTCATTATTTATGATTTGTGAGCACAGTCGTTATTAGACAAAATTGTTGATTGATTATGCCATCCTTTGACTTAATATTATTGATATTACTTCGTTTGTAAACATGATGTATTATTGAATCAATGTTTGGGAATTTTCATTGTTATATATCAGCTGTTCATAATTTCATCAGCTGAGATTGTTGTCATCATTATTGCCTCTGACATAATCATCCTTCTGTGATTAGTAATCTTCTTATGATCATTGATCAGTAGCATATTATTGTGATCTGTACCATTATTGATCAGTACAGTGTTTAGTAGCATCATTATTAGTACTGTGATCAATTAATATGGGTGTCATTACTACTGTCATAACATTATAGGAAATATTGCTAATCATAATTTTCCAATCATAATGATATATATAAAAGAAATAAAACGAGAATTACAAGATACATGGATTGAACACATTACAAATATATACATGGAGAAAACCCTTCCGGGTAAAAAACCCTATACAGCATCATTCCATTATAAAACACTTATAGAATGGTCTATTAAAACTTAAAAATTAAAACATATACCAAACTTGGGGAAACACTTCGCATTTCCACATGGCCATAATACCTCTTGTGCATAGTTATAGAAATCACTACTAGTCTCGAAATTCCCATACACCTTTCAATGAGAGAGAAGCTCCTTAAATATAGGAAAAACGGTGACAAAATACCTAAAGAGGTATTAGTCACATGACTCACATCTATTCAAAACCACCATTTATAAATGATTAATAATCTAATAGTTTATTAGATTGTTAATGTTAGTGTTGTGTAGCTTAGGGAGATATTTTCTCCTTAATATGTTCTTGTTCAAGGCATGTTGGCCATCTTGCTCTATAAACAAATATTGAAATTACTAGGTCGGCTCTAGAGTGAGCTCGCCTAGGCTTGTATAAATACGAAAAGTTGTCTCCTCATTTCATCAATCAATCAAGCAATTCATTCACTCAAAATTCGAACTTCAGCAGCAGGTCGTGTTTCTTAAGCAGCAGATCAGCATCAAGGAGAAGAATCAATACTTAGTGTAATTATGAAATTGCACCAGATATAAGTGCAGATCCTTATATTGTATTCGCCCTTCCTAGGGCTTGTTATTCTTCTAATATATAAAGAGAATATTGTTGCTAGGTTTTTCTCCCTCGAGTAGGAGGGTTTTCCCAGGGTAAAATGTTGTGTTCATTGTCTCTGAGTTGTGTTTTCTGGTTGTTTACATTTCTGATCTAAAAAACTAACAGTTAATTATTTAAATGTTATGTGCTTAATAAAGCATGTAATATGCACAAGGTTTTATAATTTTATATCAGAACAATTTATAAATGTTATAAGTGAATGATTCCTAATAACATTATGTTCTAACAACAGGACATTGCTGTCCTAAAATGCCAAACATGATTGTTACCACTATTATAAACTTAGAGGTATTTGAAGAAGTTAGGGAAGTGGCTGTTGTCAATTTTAACCCTATAGCTACCATTTTGTGTGTAGATTAGTCTCTTGGACTTGATAGTTAAGGAGAATGATAAGGTTAACAAGTTATATTTACCTTAGTTGTGTTACTTGATGAATAATTCATTTTCATTCTGAAAGAGTTATTTATTAACATGACTAAAGAGATTTATAATACATTTATCTCTAAGCTACCGGGTTCTTCTATTTTGCCCCTTGTACCTGTGTGGGTACGATTTTGGTCTTGGTTTTTTGCTGGGTTCTCCCTTGGTCCTTCTCGGACACCCTGGGTTCCCTATGTAAATTCCCTATGTAAATTTTAATGATCAGATTGTATGCACAGAAATTAATTCAAATCAGACACAATAACACAGCAGATACCCTGGGAAAACCCTCCTCTTGAGGGGGAAAAACCCAGCCACAATATAAAACTTATATATTGAATCTCAATAAGGAAAGTCTCCTTTTACAATAGGCCAATTTGAAGGCCGAATATGAGCATCAACTAAGAATGCAACACAGCCAACACAAAACAATATTTCACTGATACAAGGTACAGCCTCAAGAGATATCGCACCACCTTGAAGAACACGCACTTGACAATAATCAATCCGAATCAATAACTTCACCTTCTGTACTGGACTGAACTCGCATGTATGTAATATGAACTGAATGTTGAATGAATGATCACAATGAAATAATCGAATGAATATATATACAATATGAAGAGGTGTGTCACTCCAATCATAATAGGTCGGCCTCAAAAGAATTATATCTTTTACTAATTTAATAAGTCGGCCACCTCAAAGTCGTGCCTCTTTATTAAATTCACATCTCTTTATTAAATGCATCTTTTATCAAAGGGAATGACTCTTCATTAAGACGCATATAATAATTAAATAGACAACGGCTACATTTAATTATTATCTTCATGCGTATTGGGCTAGAAGGTATTCGTCTAAAGCTGCCACGATCTTCAACACTCCCTCTCAGCTAGGGAGGATACTTCCAGCTGCACAAGACATATCACCTCAACATGATGTCTACCACAATGGCTACAACCAAATGTGGAAAAAAAAGAATATCACCTCATTGTGATATTAGATATCACCTCAACACGATATCAACCATAATGGCTACAACCAAACTATGGTAAGTACAAGTGTTCATCACTTGCGTGATGTTGTCACCTCAACGTGACTTTCACCATGACTCTCTCAAAGGGTGAAACACAAGTACAACATATGTCATGGAGTCACACACATGACATCCACCATGACTTAGCTCAGAGGGTCGAAACAAGGGCTTTCATCTCAAATCTCAAAGAGAAATGCATTAACAAGGGCTTGCACCTCAAATTCCTCCGTCTCAGAGGAAAATGCATTAACAAGGGATTTCACCTCAAACTTCTCTCACAGAGAAGAACTCATTAAATAGGCTCACTGATACTGAGACTCTTTCTTAGTCAAGGCTGGATTCTCCACCATACCAAGCTTATCTCGAAAGTACACAAACTTTATCCTGGAGAGAGGCTTGGTGAGAATATCTGTCGTCTGCTCATCAGTGCTAATGTACCTCAACTGTACAGCCTTCCGCAGTACCATATCTCTAATATAGTGGTACTTGATCTCAACGTGCTTGGTTTTGTCATGGAACACAGGATTGACAAAAAGCTTCACACAACTCTGATTGTCACAATGAATGATAGTAGGCTCCATTGATTGTCCAAACAATCTTGCAAGAAGCTTACGAAGCTACATTGCTTCCCAGGTTGTCATACAAGCTGCAATATACTTTGCCTCTGCTGTACTCAATACTACATATGATTGCTTCCTGTTGCACCAAGAAATCATAGTAGAACCCAAACTGAAGCAACAACCAGAGGTGCTCTTCCGATCTGTGACACACCCTGCCCAATCAGAATCTGTATAGCCATGTAACTCTAAGTCTGCATTTGACGAATACCTCAACCCATATCCAACTGTGCCTCGCAAGTATCTCAGGATATGTTTAGCTGCAACAAGATGTATCTGTCTCGGATCACACATAAACTGGCTAAGTGCACTCACTGCATAGCAAATATCAGGTCTAGTGTTAACTAGATACATCAAGGACCCAATCAGCTGTCTGTACAATGTAGGATCCACCAAGTTTGAATTGGCTGCAGCCTCCTTCAATTTATGTAGGTTGGTCTCCATAGGTGTAGACATGGATTTGCAATCCATCATACCAAATCTCTTAAGTATGTCAATGGTGTACTTCCCTTGACTTAGAATCATCTCATCTGGTTTCTGCCAGACTTCTAATCCAAGGAAGTAATGCATGAGCCCAAGGTCCTTCATCTCAAATTCTGAAGTCAACTCCTTGCACTTGAGAATTAGGTGATCCTCTCCAGTAAGAATCAAATCAACATATAAGACCAATATTAATGCATCACCATTGATTACCTTGAAGTAGAGATTTGAATCAGCATCATTCTTCAAGAAGCTCAAACTTGACAGGTAACGATCAATCCTTTCGTACCAAGTGCGAGGAGCCTACTTAAGACCATACAAGGCCTTCTTCAGCTTGCAAACATGTGACTCCTTCCCATGAACCTCAAATCCATCAGGTTTCTCTAAATAAACTTCTTCCTCAATCACTCCATTGAGAAAGGCTGTCTTCACGTCCATCTGGTGAATCTTCCATCCTCTAGATGCAGCAATAGCAATGATGGTTCTGACAAAAGTATAGCGAGCAACAGGAGCAAATGTTTCTTTGTAATCAACTCCCTCTTTCTGAGAAAACCCACGAGCCACAAATCTTGCTTTGTACTTTTCAATGCTTCCATCTGCAACATGCTTAATCTTGAATAGCCATTTAGAAGATACTACAGACTTGCCTTTGGGTCTAGGAACAATGTCCCAAACATCATTCTTGAGAATTGATTGGTACTCCTCTACCATAGCATCTCTCCAAACCTGATGACTAGATGCTTCCTCAACATAGGTAGGCTCCGATTCTATAATCCAACTCATTAAGGCAACATAGTTGGAGAACTTATGTGGCCTTTTACTTTCTCTGAATGTGCCTCTAGGAGCTGCAAAACTTTCAACCTCTTGCATAGTACACCTGGCCCATAGAGGTCTCTTTCTCCCAATAACAATGTCAGTAGGCCCATCAGTAGGTTCCAAGGGTTCAACATGATCAATATCTTCTTTTGGTTCTGAAGTCTCCCTCTGAATCTCAGAAGTATGGTGAACTTCCATATCCTGAGGAGACTCTTCATTATCGATCTCCATATGAATGCCCCTGGATCTCCTGAATGCAACATCTTCCTTGAATGTGACATCCCTACTAATCTCGATCAACTTCTATCCTGGAATGTATATTTTGTAGGCTTTTGATGTCTCACTGTAGCCCACAAATATTCCCTTCTTGCCAACTTAGTTCTCTTTTCCTTTGGAACATGAACATAGATAGGACATCCAAAGATTCTCAAATGACTGACTTCAGGCTTCTTCCCTGTAAAGGCTACCTCTGGAGTCATATTCTCCAAGATCTTATGAGGACTTATGTTTTGAACATATACAGCCGTCCTGGAAACTTCTGCCCATAAGAAGGTTTGCAAATCTTGATTATGGATCATGGCCTTCGCTGCTTCCACGATTGTCTTGTTCTTTCTTTCCGCAACACCATTCTGTTGAGGATTATAGGGGACACAAAACTCCCTCTTAATCCCTGCATCAATACAAAAATTCCAAAAACTACCAAAGCTGTATTCTCCACCATTATCAGATCTGAGGACCATAATTCTTTTACCAGAAAGATTTTCTACCAAGGCTTTAAATTCCTTAAACCTATCTAACACTTCCTCAGACTCTTTAGTTTTCAAAAAATAAATCCAAGTCTTCCTAGAGTGGTCATCAATAAAAAGAACATAATACAAGAATCCACTCGAAGATGGAACAGACATAGGACCACATAAATCAGAATGAATAAGGTCTAAAATACACTTAGATCTATTTTCTCTACTATGAAAAAGAGCTTTTATATTCTTACCCAAAGCGCAACCCTTGCAAGTACCTTCGTGCTCCTGGTTGAACTTAGGGAGGCTCGACACCATTTTCTCCATGATAGGTAAGGCTCGGAAGTGTAGGTGAGCCAATCTCCGATGCCAAAGATCACATAGACTTGAAGAATCATGAACCAAAGCTTGTAGAGGACGAGTGCAGACCTTGTAAAGACTTTCATGTCTAACTCCAATTACTTGAGCATCCTTGAAGCTAGAGTTCTCCATCCACACTAGAACTTTTCCTTTGGAGAAGACAACTTGATATCCTTTATCTTCCAATGCTGAAATAGAAATAAGATTGCGCTTGATTCCAAGAACATAAAGAACATTACTCAATTGAAGTGTGATGCCGGAATCCAAATGAAGTGTAGAGGTCCCAATTCCTTTCACAGAGTAGCTAGCATCATCTCCAATGATGACTTGCTCGGAAGACTCCTCCACCAAACTTGATAAGTGCTCCTCAAAACCAGTGATGTGTCGTGAAGCACCACTATTGATCAGCCAAGTGTTGGTGTCGGTAGGTACAATGCTTGACAATGCCGAGTAGAACAAATATTCACTTGAATCCTTTTGCGGAGAAGCATCATCAACATCTGCAATGGTGACTTGTTGCTTAGGTCTAGTTGGACAATGCTTAGCGAAGTGCCCAAACTTATCACACCTAAAGTATTGAATCTTGGACATGTCTCTCTTCTTCTTGAAGGGAGGTGCATCATCATTACCCTTGTCTCGATTCCTCTTGAAGAATCCTTTCCTTCCATCTTTTCCTTTCTTCTTTGAAGCATGGGAGGTGAGAACATGAATGTCTTCATTCTTTGAACTTTGACCAACACCTCTTGCCAACAACCTTGATTCCTCTTGAATGCAATCTGATCTTAGGCGATCAAACTTAGGCAATTTTGATCTTGCACTGATTCCCTGAATGTAAGATTCCCAAGACAAAGGTAGACCTGTTGACGTGGTTTTTATGACCACACCAAACAGCAGAACAAAATAGTCCGAAGGCTACTCCGTTCTCTCTTGATCAAAGTATTCTGTGTGCTAAGATTGCGAGATAGATCACACGTTCAACTCCAAGGTTCCGAAATACTTGGAACACCCTCAGTTGGTTGATGTGTATTGTTGTGTTCTTACGAGGGGACTTACACAATTGTTCAGGGTTCTTGCAGTTAATAGTCGGTGTATGCTTTGAAGGGGTTCTTGCGTGTATGATTTGGCAATATAATTCGTTTTCCTAAAGCTAATAAGAAATATGTGGAAAGTAAATGAGTATAGGGCCTAAGAAACTTATGCTCTATTCTAAATGCAGGATATGTGGGGCTTGATTTCAATAGACTTCAACCGAATTTCACCTAGCCTCATGTCGGACAGCTTCAGCAAAATTGGTGCAATCTTCAAAGGGATAGCAAAAGATGTTCAAATTATAATTTGGCATACATACACCATCATAACGACGCATATAAGTATACAAATCACAATCGAAGTCAGACTCAAGATAATTTCCAGTGGACCACGCAAGGCGAACTTATCATCAACAAGCCGCTAGTGGTATGGAATGAAAGAAGCTACCTCAACAAAACACCACACATCAAAGTAAACTACTTGCATGAGATGAAAATTAAGCTACTTGGATTCGAAAGGAAGAAGAGACCTTGCTAGCTATTCATGACAAGACGAATTCCACCATCAATGAAAAGATCTATTATCATGAAAAGTGTTACACAACAATCTCCGCAAAAATTTTCAAAGGGAAAACTTTCTTTCTCCTCCACTATGCAAAATGTCTACAATGTTCTACTCTCTAGCCTCTAAGCTCTAACTCAATTCTGATTCTAATCTCCTGTTCTAATGTCTAATGAATTACAAATGAGGGGGACTCCCCCTTTATATAGCTAGCTCAGTCCCAAAAGACGGCTAGGGTTACAATCAATAGAGTGGCCAGAATCGTGCCACCTCAGCCCTAACCCTAAAAACTGCCAGAATGGGGAGTGGTGTAATAAATGAACAAAGATTCCCACTTACTCCCAAAATAGTAAAGGCAATACCCACAATCAGTCTTCTAGAAGATCCTCGTCCAGTAGTGCATTCCCATTTGCCTTCTCTCTGGCTGCGAACTCAACGAATCTGCCAAGTACAGCCTCAACCTCTTGAACTGAAATGGTGGAATACAATTTAGTTGAAACTCTAACACCGTGACTGAATGTTCATGCCTTGTACAAGATTTTCTCCAAGCAACCAAGGAATCCTGCGTGCTCTGGATCAAGGCAGAGAAAGTAGAAGTATTCTCAAAATCATCTTGTATGAAGGTCTTAACATCTGAAAAGAAAGGTGCCAGCCTACCCCTCAAATTATCAACATTAACTTCATCTGGATTCAACCGCCTAGCAAATATGGCCTCAAAAGTATTCTGAACTCCATCAATGATATTGGCCATAGCCTTATGTATCTTAGCTGAATCCGCCTGTGCAGCGTCGAAGAAACCACGTCCCATGATCGCCGAAGAATACCATCTAGAGAAGTCATACCTGTCATTCTCCTGAATGACACCTCCATCAATCAGCAACCGCAATGGAACATGCCTCAATGCCTCAAGACGCTGGATTACTCTGCTCTGATAAATAGAAGCATCACCCCAGGCATGATCAACTGCCTCCATCCGTGCTAAAATACTGGAAGCCTGCTGAAAAGCAAAAGCAAGGTCCTCCATAAACTTCTCTGTCTCAGCACGAACCCCTGTGACCCACTTATTTGCTTCCTGTGCCATCTTCCCAAACTCCATCAAGCCACTGATGGACTCTCTAGGTATCTCTGCCGGAGGTTCTATCACTGAAATCTACTGCCCTCGTGAAAGAGACAACTGCTGTACGTATCCAATCAAGGCCTTGTGTTCTCTTTTCAATCTTTTATACTTTCCTTCCTTCTTGAATAACCTATCTTTGAGGGCGAGGTAGGAGTTATCACACTCCTCTACAATCTGCGCACCAGTGGGGCGTCCTAAATCCAAAGTTGTGACCACATAATTCTCAGGCACTGCTTCATTTCGGTCACAATCGACTTGAGGCACGGCAACGTGAAGAGTGCGAGAGCCATCCTCTTCAGTGGAGATCTTCGAAAACTTTCTTGCTTTCTTCTTCTGTGGAGGTGCACTGATCCTGTTCAAAAATTCTTCCATCTCAACTGCTGGATCAATCTCCTCACTGGGGCTTCTTCTCATTCTATCCTTGAGCCAATCAGGCACATCGTAATGTATATCGAAGGGCTGCTGTTCTTGTGCCTCTACCTCTCTAACTTGCTCAACCTCTACATCATTCTGACGAGGCTCATCGTCCTCAAGTGGCTGAGTGTCTCCTGAAACTATATCATCATCATCATCATTCATAGCCACCTCTAACTCCTGCTGAAATTGAGGGTCAGTAGTAGTCCCCTCATCATCCTGTTGATCAACTCTGCTAGGTGCGTTGACGCTCTGGCCAACCAACTCTCTCTGTGGTGGCTGATTATTTTCCTATACTACTTGCACCTGATTCAATGCATTCCTCTGATCAGCAAACAAAGACACCTCCTGTATACTTCGAGAACGTGTCTCCAATGGCGTGAGTGATGCAACTGCAACTTGTGGAGGTTCCAGCTGAACAGGCTCCTGTCGAACTAGCTCTTTCTTTTTGGATTCTGGTCCTCGTGTAATCTGTTTCTTTCTGCCGGTGGTGGGTGTCCTGTGATCTCCCATCAAATTGTAAGTCAAAGCAATTGACCTACTCTTCAACCTGTTCACTCGCCTATCAACCCATGCTCTAGTAAATGTTAGGACTAGGATAGAAAGTGTGTCTAGGTCAGCCACCTTAGGTTCTAACCAATCTGGGAGCAGAAGTGGAGTATCTCTCACTGCTGCATAGTCCAGATCGACAACGTCCATATCCTTATTCACCTAGTCTGGAACCGGAACAACTTCGCACTCCCTGATCAAAGTAATCGGCAACCAAGAGAACATCCTTTTCCTGACTTCAATCTCATCCGCTGCATCAGCCCAATAGTCCTCAAAATTTTCCTTGTGCTTAAACTCCTCTGACAGTACCCATTTGATGTTGTGATATGGGTCATAGTGCTGTCGGCTGGTGTGATATGAGAAATGATAAAATTGAAGCTCACTCTCGGCTTCTCTGGCTGCCTGTATTGAGGGACACACTTCATCCGAGTTGCCCATGACAATTGGGAATTCAATCCCTCCCTTCTTTTTCTTTTGAATCTTATCATAGGCGAGCAATTGCCTAGATATCTCTAACATTAAAATTCTATCCGTTGGGTACTTAGGCAGCCTATATGGGTATGATGAAAAACCTTGCAGCGTAATGTAAGAAAACCTTGGAAACTGTATAAACCAGCACCCATACCTTTCAATCAATTCTTGGGCCTCCCCCGAGATTTTGTGATGTAACCGCTCCTGAAGCAATCTCGTGATATGCATGGTGAAGGCATCGTTGACACGCTTGTAATGAGTAGTACTAAACAGGTGCAACTGCAGACAAGCATCATGGATTTTGAACTGGTGAGAGCCACAACCAACAGGTTCCTTGTAAGAAATCCCCCTATACTTCGTCATACGAGCCAGCATATAGATGATGTAAGAGCTCATGTAAAATGTCTTCGTCCTTCTAAGGCTCAGGAGTTGCTCATGCAAATTATCACTGATCATCTCGGCCCAATTGACGTAGTATTTCCCTTCCAGCACGAGGTTGATGTAATAAAACATCCAAGGCTCAAAAATAAAGGACTGTGGGCAACCACCAACCCTGCTCAGCATCATGATGAGGTCACAGTATTCTTGCTTCAAGTCATCCGCTATGATTTGCTTCGGCAGCTTTGTACGAGAAGGCTTGGGAGTGCTCATCCAGTGAGTGTTAATCGTCTCCGTGCATCTCTCGAATGCAGAAGCATACATCCGTTCAGCTCGCTCTCTGGACTTGTAAACCATGTTCTTATGCACCGGGATCCCGAAAGCTTCACCAATGGCTGTTGGAGTAAGATTGGCTAGCACTTGGCCATCTGGTGACATGATTGACCTGTGATCCTTCTCATAATAATTGGCGCACTCCATCATCAGCTTCGAACACTGAATGGCTGGTGGGAAACCAGCAGCTGCATATAATCCGCTTCGAACAATATTGTGCGAAGTAGTCGAAGGCCGATGACTCCCAATCCCCAACATTCTATTTTTGAAGGCCTCAAGGTTGACGGAGCCCAAGTTGGTGTCTGTCAGCTTGCCCACTTTGAAATAAATTTTGATTCTCGCATGAATGTCTTACTCAGCTTCTTGATCACAGCCTGCCTGGATGCACCGTTGTTATCTTTGCCAGTCGCCCTTGCCTTAGCCATCTCAGCTTCTTCTCCAATAAATTCGAGCCTCAACACTTAGAAAAATTTCGAAGTAAGCTTCAGCCTTAGCAACTTCAATCTGCAACTTGAACTTCTATAAATTCGTATTTCACACCAGCAATCAGCAATTAGCAAGTTCGCACTTTTAAAACTCTCAGCAATATCCTCACTTCAAGGCGTCCTTCTTAGCATCAGCAATAGCAAATTCGAACTTTGCACCTTTTAAATTCTTTGAAACTTCTCACCTCAAGGTGTCCTTCAACTGCAGATTTGGATACCTCCAGCAATTTGCAAGTGCGCCCCTTTTGATTCTGGCAACTTCAAATTTCAATCAGCAAGAAATCAAACTCTAGCAATCAGCAAGTGCGCCCCTTTTGACTTCAGCAATAGCAATTCTCCAACACTTGCACTGGCAACTCAAGGCGTCCCTCTCCAGAAGTCTCAGCAATTTCAATTTTGAACTTCAGCAAACTCCAGTCCTCAGCAAAATTTCGAACTCTTCAAGCCTCAACAATTCCTAGCAACAAGCTTCAGAGCAAATTCGACTTCTTCAACTGTGAACAAGAAGTGAGAAACTTCTTCATTTTATAGCCAAAAATCGAATTCTAGAAGGAGCCAATTATAGCCAGTACATTTAATTTCCACTACTCCACTTCAAGAATTCGAATTTTCCCTCTCTGGTATTTCTGACACTTGTCTCTCGACGTCAGGAATCTTGCTCTTCTAGAAGCTCGACCTTGACTGGCATCTTTGAATTTATTTTCGAAAAATTTAATTTAAATTCGTCTTTTTAATTCACCAGCCGGAGCTTTATCACTTGAATTCGAATTTAACTCCTCAGCTCTGGAAAATTCATTATCGAAGAATTCAATCAAAATCATCTAGGCAACTCATCTCGAATTCATCATTCAAATCACTTTCTTGTCAAGAGTCGTTTTATTCAAATTTGCCTTAGAAAATTTTAAAATTTCCCTTAGGAAACTTCACAATTTGAGCACTGATCAAATTCTTCACCGAAAAAGTGTTGGCGAAGTGCGGAAGTCTTGGAAATCCATCTATCATCACAAATGTTCAGTACCCAGAAGAAAATTTTCTCCAGAACGCTTCGATCGAATCCATGGGTACCCAACGAACGGGTTCATTTAATTTTTAAATTTTGGACCTTAGAAAATATTATTTTATCAAATTAAATCCATTCTTCGCCTGTGATCACCCTGTTGCTCTCAGTTGAGGAATTTTATCAATCCATCTGCATTATCATCATTCTCTGACTTCACTACTGAGAAAATTTGCTTGTGCTCCACGAAGAAAAAATTTCACCACCTCGAGCTCTAGGCGTATTTTCTAAGGAAGAAAATATTTTTGCCTTAGAAAATTTTAAATCATCTTGTACTTAGAAAAATTTATTCATGAAGGCGCCTAGCATGTTTCATTTTTCATCTACCACTTTGCATTTTACTTCACATTTGAGAAATATTTTTTTGAAGTTCCAACGCCTTAGAAGTAATCTCATCACTTCATCTTATATTTCACTTCACCACCCTAGGCGTATAGCGCACTTGAGGAAAATCACGCCTTAGCATTTTATCTTCACCACCTCACACATATCACCTTGGGCACATTTAGGACTTGAAGAGGGACATCTAACTTCACCACACCTAACATTTTGTTTTCACACTTCACACACCTTAGAAAAATTCTCTAACACCTACCACCTTAGGCGCATATAGCACTTGAAGAGGGATAACGCCTAGCATTCACCTTGCTTTCACCACGCCATGAAGTGTTTCACTCACTTTTACCTCATTTACCACCTTATCTTCACTTTTACAACCTTAACTTGGGCGCACTTAGAGACATGCAAGAAGGATGACCCTTCAACTTCCATTTTTTGTCTCAACTTGACCTCTTTTGGGCGCATTTAGGCATGTATGAGGGATAAGAAATGTTGACTTGTTGACTTGCTTCCATCTTGGGCGCATTTTAGCTTTGGTGGAGGATAAGAATTGTTGACTAGTTTGACCCACTTCCGTCTTGGGCGCATTTTAGCCTTGATGGAGGATGAAACTTATAACCACACCTTGGAGTGACCCTTCACCTTCCTCGTTTTCGTCTTCACATGCATGCTTTTGGGCGCATTTGGCTTATGGAGAAGGATGAATTTGTTTGACCACTTTGACTCTCTTGCAATTTGGGCGCATTTTACCCCTTGAGGAGGATGGGCGCATTCTGAGGGGTGAGGAGGACGAGTTCAATACTTAGAAAATTTTTCAACTTCCATGAGTTTCCCTTGGGCGCATTTTGACATGCCTTCAGGATGAAAGGTGTTGACTTTCATTGACCACTTGCACTTTGGGTGCATTTTGGCCTAGATGAAGGATGAAACCTCACACTTAGAATTTTTCTAGTTCTCATGCTTCAAGGTGGGCGCATTTTGGCCTGGCAGTAGGATGAAAAGCATTGACTTTCTTTGACTTTCTCTAGCTTGGGCGCATTTTGCCATGGCTGCAGGATGGAGTCCAGACTTAGAAATTTTCTTCGTTTTCGCCAGCTTTCATGCCTTGCTATTTATAGTAAGCCTTCTAATTTTGCATCTCTGAAGCTCAGAATGATTTGAAATTTTGCACACTGCATCCTCATGACCTTGTTGTCCTGTCGACACTGCCATTTCGAGCTGACCGGCTATTTATAGCATGTTTCTGGAGACGATTTACTATAAATAGCAAATGCTTGCTTCTGATAGCTCCACTGCTCCGATTGACTTGAAATTTGAATGAGGCGATCCTCACCGTGTGACTGCTGTCGATATCAACACATGCACTTGACTTGCTATTTTTAGCTTGTTTCCAAATTAACTTACTATAAATAGTAAGTGCTCCGTTTGTCTTGAAATTTTACCAGCAGATAGCCTGAAGGATGCTGATCGCGGTGGTTTACACCGGTTTTCGCAAATTATGACTTTTGCCCCTCTTTTCAGGCTCTGAAGTTGGAAACCCTAATTTGCTCTGCATGCGTATCAAATGGTCTCTGTTTTCTCGTTTCTGTGGCATTGCGATCAGCTCATGATTCTAAACTGCTGGGAAGCCGTTGTCGGGACATACTTGCTAAAAATAGTAAGTTCTTTCTTGAGTGATTTATCTTCATTTGCATGTCACACCATCGTAGCTCTCGAAAAACCCACCGAGGAATCGTCCGGAGCATGCAAAGAAACCCGACATGCAAACCCTAAAAATAGCCTCGGAAGATTAGAAGAAAGTTGTCATCTCGTTTTGCATGTTATATCGTTGTGAAGGTTTGAAACACCCGGAAGGAAAATCGGACATGCAAAGAAAAACTTTGCATCTAGTCCTGAAATTTGCTCGTTTGGATTGCTTTAAAATAGTAAGTTGTCTGTTTTAGCTCAAATTTTACTACGGCGACTGATAGCTCGAACCCTAGTGTTAATGGGAATCTCAAAAATCTTGCGAATTGCACGTAATTTCACACTTACTAAAATAGTAAGTACCGAGAATCCAGATAAAAACTTGCGAGAACTGCTGGAAACATGTTGACAACAATGTTAAAGCTCAATTTTCAATTTACTCACTTTATTGACCTTGAACTGACTAGGAAATATGAAACCTAATTTTCGGACTTGGTGTCTTACGCTTAAGCTCGATGGCGGGCACAATCCTCGAAGGCGGAACATCGAGAGAAAAGAGGCGAGAAAGAAAAACCCAAGCCAAAAGACCAGAATGGAGCGAAAATTAGGGGGGTCCCCATTTTGAATGGGGTGATGTGTGAAAAGGTCACAACAAGACCATTGAGAGCGAGCATAGTCAGGTCTTTGTCATCAACCATATGCCCTATTGTTGAGAGCTGATCTCTCAAATCTGCAATCCTCATAAAGTATGCAATCACTGATTCACCTTTCGCCATTTTCACATGATGTAGTTGTTGCTTCAGTGCAAGTGCTCGGCTGGTATTGTTGATTTCATACATCTCTTCCAATGTTTTGAACATGTCTCTCGCTGTCTTCAACTTAGAGACGATAGGAACAATGTGATCCTTGATAGAATCAACCAATATCTTCAATACTTTAATATCTTTCTTTACCCACTGCAACTTCTCTTCTTCCTCCTTAGGTTCAGGAACGATAGAATCCACAAACTCATCATTTTCACGCAATGTAAGCATGATCCTAAATCTCCATGATGTGAAGTTAGATGCTCCCTTGAGTCTATCCTCAATCTTCAAACCGTTCACCATCTTGACTGATTTAGACAGATGAACGAATAGGGTATTGCTGATTAGGGATAAATTTGATCACAATCCTCTCAAACCCGCTCTGATACCATGTAAATTTTAATGATCAGATTGTATGCACAAAAATTAATTCAAATCAGACACAATAACACAACAGATACCCTGGGAAAACCCTCCTCTTGAGGGAGAAAAACCCAGCCACAAAATAACACTTATATATTGAATCTCAATAAGGAAAGTCTCCTTTTACAATAGGCCAATCTGAAGGCTGACTATGAGCATCAACTAAGAATGCAACACAGCCAACACAAAACAATATTTCGCTAATACAAGGTACAGCCTCAAGAGATATCGCACCACCTTGAAGAACACGCACTTGACAATAATCAATCTGAATCAATAACTTCACCTTCTGTACTGGACTGAACTCGCATGTATGTGATATGAACTGAATGCTGAATGCATGATCACAATGAAATAATTGAATGAATATATATACAATATGAAGAGGCGTGTCACTCCAATCATAACAGGTAGGCCTCAAAAGAATTATATCTTTTACTAATTTAATAAGTCGGCCACCTCAAAGTCGTGCCTCTTTATTAAATTCACATCTCTTTATTAAATGCATCTTTTATCAAAGGGAATGACTCTTCATTAAGACACATATAATAATTAAATAGACAACGGCTACATTTAATTATTATCTTCATGCATACTGGGCCGGAAGGTATTCGCCTGAAGCTGCCACGATCTTCAACACCCTATGGGTCCTTCAAATTGTGAAATATCCCCCTGGGATTGGCGAACCTGGGCCAATCCCAGGGGGATATTTCACAATTTGAAGGACCCATAGGGAACCCAGGGTGTCCGGAAAGGACCCTGGGCAAACCTGGGCCGAACCTAGGGGGATATTTTACAATTTGCTAAATTGATAAGCATTAAACAAGGTTGATTTTTCAATGATAGCAATCTGCCCTTAACATTAGATCGTTTATAACAGTATTAGGCAAAGGTTTGTCCATGTCAATACAAGAAATCTACTGCTGCAATCATATGAGTAGTGCTGTTTCAAGTCCACTGTTCTGAAGGTTCAACTGATGATGCTAATTATGGATGATAGGAATGGATTATCCCATGTAGAAACCTCATCCAGTCCATCCACTTGAGACCAACCAGTGGACTTAAGGAGTTCAAACAATCCAATGGTCAGAACTAGTGTGTACAATGTAATACAACAAAACATGGCAGCAACATAAATTAGATAATAAGACATCATAACAATAGGCATGAGAACATGATATCAACCAAGATACCTCAGATAATAGCAACTATATCCAGCTTCACATTACAGTGGAATATTGTCATAACTTTAGGATCTGTAACTACTGTTTAGTAATTATTTCTTTAGTTCAACTACTGGCTTACAACATGCTGGAATTTTCTCCAACTACTGGTTTAAAAGGAAATGCCAGCTTTTTAGAGACATTGGGTATGGTTTGCTATATATGCATATGTATGTATATGTGTATGTATACATACATACATACATACTGTAATGTCCCCTTCTCGAGCATGACTTCTTCTGATTTACCGTTAGCCTATTCTGGAGACCCGTAGGCTTCCCGGTGGCGAAATTAGGGTTTCTTGGCTGGTGGTTTCTTGTGCTCACGGATTGGCGTTTGAATTGCGGATTCCTTCTGGGTTTTTCGTGAGCTTTTCGGTGATGTGTTCGTTTTGGCATTCTGAGCACTTTCACGAATTTACTATTTTTAGTAAATTCTATTTCTGGCAGTGGTCTTGTTGGTCTCGGCTCGATTAACCTTCTACTTCAGTTGTTCAGTTGGTTTTGCTCAAATTTCGGCTTTGGGGCTCGTTTGGAGAGATAAGTTGAATTAATTTTAATAAAGGCATGTTTAATGTTATATTTTGCTGTTGACCCCCCCTTAGCCTAGTGTTGGAACTTAAGTTGTTTTTAAAAGGTGGCTTTTGAAGGGGTGGCGCCCATGAGGATTATTTTATATTTTCTAATGTTCAAAAATCAATATTGGAGAAAGGGACGCCCAACTTGGAGTATTTGTAATTTTAAAAGATAAAATTGCTTAAGGCAAAAAGGACGCCACTTTTGGAGGGAAGAGGAGTTACTCAAAATTTGAAATGCTGGGTTTCTAGAAGCTTCTGGACAGTCATCTCAAGTCTTTATAAGGAGGTCTTGGTCTTCAGTTTCATCATCCAACGTCTTGAGTAAAGTTATGCTGCCGAAATGGTGAGAGGATTGCTTCGAGGAATGAATGCCTCCTAGCTTGGCTCGACTTCGTGCTTGTGAGACAGCACCTAGTGGAGATATTTCTTGTGTTTGAGTGCATTTTGTAGTGAGGTATGCTTTGTTGAGAGTTATTTGCATTGGTAGTTCAATTATTTGCATTTTCATGTCATTTTCAGAGGTTGCTGAGTTCATAGCTGATTGTCATTTTCACTTATAATTCAAAAATACAAAAAGATTTCATTCTGGGTACTTTACATTCTGACTTGTCTTGGTAGGGCGCCATTTTCTGTCAAGTTTCATAATTTTTAAGCAAGTGTGGATTTTTATTGAGAGAAATCGCCCTTCTCAAGGGGGCCGTACATTTTGTACTTGCATTGGAGTTGAGATAAAATTAAGTTCTGCAGATTGGGTCAGTTTTCTAGTTCTCACTTGGGCGCCTTGATCATAGAGGGCTGTTGCATTTCATTTGGGGTCAAACGGTTGAGAATTGTGAGAGTTGTGAGCATTTCAATTTAATTCTGTGTTGCTGATTACCAGTTTCAGACCTTGTGACAGTCATAACAGTTTGCATTTTGAGTGGTTCTTGAGTTGGGAAGGTGATAGGAATCTTAGGGAATTCATTGAGAAAGACATACTTGTTATTGCTAAGGATAAAGAGCTGAATTTACTTGATATTGCAGGCAATCTTCACATATTGTAAGCTGTACAGTAGTACTGTCAGCAATTTTAATATTCTTGCAATTTTCAATGTTTGTATCTGCCCACTGAATAAGTGGAAGAGGCTGGCTTGCCGCCTATATTCTTAATTTGCTTTGTAAACTCAAGTCTCCGCCATATGGTCGCCTCTTGTCCATCATGGACTGAGTAGCACATGCTTGGTGTTGAGCTACTTTCCAGTTTTGCATTAGATAGGGACCCTCTGACCGAATGCTCGTCGTTCGCCGGCGCATCTCGTGGTTAGAGTTTCTTTCCAGCATTTACTTTTGAGACCCTCTGACCAATGCTCACACCTTGCCCATATCGAGATCCTGGTGTACATTCAGGTTAGAGTTACTTTCAGCATCGTTTTGGTTTTCTGACTAACCTTAACGGGTGCTTGACTCATTGTAAGTTGCCTTGAAAATTTTGAAAAAAAATTGGTCCGGTATATTTCACATACATACATACATACATATACATATACATATACATATACATATACATATACAGATACACATACACATACACATACACACACATACATATACATATACATATACACATACACACACATACACACACATACATATACATATACATATACACACACACATACACACACATACATATACATATACATATACATATACACAAACACATACACACACATACATATACATATACACAAACACATACACATACAAATACACACACATATACATATACATATATTCCCATACCTGTACCCAAGGAAAAAAAGAAATTTCCGTATCGCTGTACCTGTACCCGTACCCATACCCGAACTGGTACCTTAGATTTATCTATAATCAGCAATCTCAAAATTAATGAAAAAAATTCACAATTCAAAATTAATGTACTCTTTTACTTTCATTCTCACTGTGTAATTAGGATGGCTTTAAACCTAAAAACATTAGTTATTTCTTTTTTTATTTGAATTTTTGTGCATTTTTTAGGTTCTGACATGTTCCCAGATTTTTCCCTATAATATCCCAAGAAATTGAAAATATTTTAATTCTTTGGTACGCCAAGATATTCCTAAGAAAGATATTTGCTTCTATGGTTTGGGGAACTCCATCAAATCAACTTGTCATTTTTGTTAAACTATGTAGTGTCATTTCTAGTAATTACCTAGAGCGATGGTGTTTTAGAGGGAAACTTCTCCTTTTGGAATTTTCTACAGTGAGGTCCTATATTAAGTATTTTCTGAAGGTAAACTCTATCTTGACTTTTGAGTTGAACCCAGGCCTCAATGAACAGTAGGTCAGTTGTGCGTAATGGAGTGTTGATATGCCAATTTGGAGAGATGACATGTCTAACACTAACTGTGACCATTTACCTAATTACATTAACGCTCCTACTTAACATGAAAGTAATATTCTGATATTTGTAAAGACCTGGTTGTATTTAATAAAATACCGATTAATAATTACAACTAGAGTTGAAAGTCGAGATAAACATTAAAAGGAGACAGGTATATATGTAAAATAGCATTATACTTTATAACACAAGTGATCAATGTACAGATCTACAATTCTGTTTGTAACCATATGAAACTTAGTGTTTCTGCCTCTTATTGTCAGTTTGTTGTCAATTGATCCTCAAATTTGCATTATTGCCAAGTCATTTATGGTTTTGCTCAGTTAGTTTGCAAGGTCCTATTAGGATTTATGAACTTCAACTAACAATTTTTGCAGGATGTTTGAGGTTGCACTGCTCATAAGAAACATTGATGAGGATATATGGAATGGCTAAGTCATGGAAGCTTGTGACAAACTGAAGAAGTCTTAATGCACTTTTTCCTTTGCAAAGCCACTTCCAGCACATGCTTTTGGGGGCAAAGCCAATGACATTCTCTGCCTAATTCTTTGATTTTGGGTATTAGGCATGAAAATATCCTCTTTGGTGTACTTTTTGTGTGGCCAAGCCACTTGTTTTCTCTGCCAAAGTAGGCAAAAGGTTCAGTTAAGTGCACCTGGGCAGTACATGGTAAAATCTCCAACAAAAATCGGCAAGCAAACAGGGTACACTTTTGAGCTGGCATTGCCAATGAACAAGTTCCACCTAAGGTAGGTGAGAAGTGGCAAATTTTTAGTGATTGGTGCCCAAGGAGAGGATAGAAAAGTAAAAGCAATATGAGCACACATGTTGATGGTAATTGCCATGAAAAATTCTGCCTAAAGATGTGGCAAGCATGTTAGTGATCTATGCCCAGGTTGACAGGACTTGGAGTTGATAAAAAGTGGCAGAAACTTATTCTCAGCACAACCTTAAGTCACGAAACAGCCATAAAGTGGCATACTTTTGGAAGGGCTGAACCATGATGAAACTCCAACAAATCTTCCTGAAAAGAGGAAAACAGCTTATGAAAGTACACCTAGGACTTGAAACATGGCAAATGGATAGGAAAAATGCACCTAAGCAGAGATATGGGACTAAAACCAAGTTGGAGCACACTTTTCCAATGGTAAGGCCACCCAAAATCTCCCTTGAGAGTAAAAAGTGACAATTAGATAAGTGAAGTGCCCCTGGGTCATAAAAACTGACAAATGTGTTATGAATCCAAACCTAAGTGTTAAGAGCAACTTGAAGAAAGGTGAGGCGCTCTTTTGAGTGACATTGGCACCATATTTCTTTGCTTGAAACATCACAGAATGGCAAGAGTATAAGTGAAGTACACCTGGGAATGAAAACAAGAAGCACACAAATGTGATGGCCAAGCCAATAGAAAACTCCTCCAGCACACTTTTGATTGGTTTAATACACAAGAACTTCCCCCATGAGGTGTCCCTTGCTATATCGACGATAATTTTTCCAGATTCCTTAATATTGCATATTCCATTTGTCAATCAAGTAAACATAAGCTGAGTTTGAACAATAAGATTTTCTGGATATTTGAGAGGTTAGAGTTTGATGGTTTTCAAATAACATTCATGTACAAGACTGAACATATCACTGGTTTTGCATTTCATTAACAGCAGTACCAAATGGACTGATAAATAAGTGTTCAATGATTGAAACGGGTATGTAACACCATTCACAAAACTCCAGTTGACTCATACTCTTCACGGAATTGTATTTCATCACATAGCATCATTAAAGAGACTGTGGCAACAGTGATTTACAATAGTTTCTGAGTGTAATAAAAGACTGATTTTCCATAATGAACAGTTCCAGAAAGAGAATTAAATACTATAATCTAAATACAATATCTTGTGAGTTGTTTGGCCTATGCTCAAAGATGGCTACAGGTTCATTTACATGCCCAGGAGGTGCTTATAGTAGTTCATAAATACATTGCTGTTTTAAAGAATATACAGCTTCAGGCATAACATGCAGTTCAAGAAGGGACATTCTTAAGCTGAGGTGAGTTTACAACATCCAAGGGTTCCATACAAACAGAATGAAGCAATCATAACTAGAATTTCTGATCACAATGGCTTGAAATGACAATGATATGCAGATTATAACCGTAGATTACAACCCAGAAACATACAGCAGTGCATACTATGGTTTTCTACGTAGCTATGACTGAACTTCTCTACAGTTTAGAATTTTACACATCAACCGAAGGCCCTTCTCTATAACAGAGAATACAATTTGCGGACGTTTAACTACTGGATATAAGCAGTAAATTATTCTGACCTGGATATACCCAACGAACTCAGCCTGGGAGTGTGTGGGATGATCTCACAGTGCTCAGAAACCTATCACAGCAACCATAAATACCTCTTTGGCAGGCGTTTCTCTAGAGTAATGTTGTGCTGGTACAGAGATCACCCTCTTGCCTCTTTATACCTCAAATAAGAACCACGACCCAGCTTGCAACTACTGCAATAGTCGCTTCAGCAGAGAATCACGTTTTTATTTGCCCTGCTCAGTATTCTCAACTACACGACTGGGTAAAGTCCAGTTGCTGGAGAAATGATGCGCCCAAGCCTTTACTGCAAACCCGCGTCCTCAAATCTGAAGATTACATTCCAAAACTCGTTTCTCTAGAGGTGCAAAAACTCAATGTAATGTAACTTCGAAAATCTGAAGGGAGGCCCTAATTTCGATTCACCAATAACCACGTTTTTTAATATACTGCCCAGATTTCTTCAAAACTCGACCCTAGCTTGTGTCCTTTGCTTGTAGAAGAGGCGTCTAGGGTTTCCTCCAAGAGGCACGCCTTCAAATCTGAGCATTAACTCCAAAATTCGTCTCCAAGAAGAAACAATCCTCAAAAATCGAAACTCCTGAAAGTCTGGTTATATCTTTATGTTCTTCCTCAAAACTTCGACAATTCACAGCTAGGGGTGATAGTTTCACACCCGAAACTGCAGCTGTAAGGGTTTCCAAACCCAAACCAGAGAGCCTTGACCATTCCCGTGAGAAAAACTATTCATTTCCAAAGTCCTTCAAAAAGTGCGCTTCCTTCCTTTTTATCTCTTACCCATTCTTTTGAAAAAGTGACAAAGTTAATTTTTAAAATATTTCATTGTCACTTTATAAACTATCTAAGTGGCTTTATAATATTGCACTTTATTTAATTAAAATAATTGATTAATGTCATCCTTTGGAAATATAATTTAATTTTTGGACAACTTAGTCAATTAAATTAATTAAGTCACTTAGTCATAAATTTGGGGACATTACAGTCCTCCCTTCCCGAATATTGCTTGTCCTCAAGCAATCCACAACAACAAACCAGCCCACTGCGATAGCATCTGATATCTGAATGACAAACCAAATGTGCCTGTCCACCAACCGCCTGGATCCCAAATGATGCTGGAAAGAATTCTAACCAGCAACCCCTGTATGCAGTTGTAACTCTTGACACTGTCAATCCCTGTCAATCTGTGAAACCAATTGCCCAACGAGTTAACACCTGGATCCCAAATCCTTACACCCTCACCCCAAATGAAGATGTGGAAGTAGAGGTTCCTCCTCATGCTGATGTTGCCAACCATGCTTGAACTTCCAAGGGTGTGAAAGGAAAACCTCTTGATGAAGAAATCATACAAATCACACCATCCTATGCTGCTGATATAAATCAGAACAGCGTCTATCAGGCTGAGAATCTCTTTCCAAATGATGCAACTAGTACCTCTAATGATAGGGGATGATGGGAATTTATCAATACGCCAACCTCCAACAAGGAGAGGATGATAGGAACTTTTCCTACTCCTCCAATCAGCTGTTATCCTCAAAAGACAATTTGAAATCCCTGTGATCAGCAGTGCAGAACAGCTGTCTAACGCCAATGTGAGGACTACAACCCAATTAGTTAGGGTTGGAATGTTCCTCCTTACGTGTAAATCATTATGTCGTGTACCCAAGCCCAACTGAAACTCACCCATTTTAAGTAAATACCACTCAAAACGGAGAACAATGATCATGCATACAACATACCCTAAGAGCAGACCAACTCCATACTCTACTAGTGCACAATGAGGGTGTAGCACTATCGTGCCAATGCAATCAAGGGCTCCTCCAAGAGTAACCAATCCCTCAAACCAAACTGAATCGGCAATGCCCTTAGCTACATATATTTCATCATAGGCTGGTATAGAAAAGATGAACTCTACAAGCTCCGCCATAACTGTTATTTGAGCCTCCAATGAGCTCTCTAAGAGAAGTGACTCGTGATCCACTTGATAACATTCCATTGTATAGACTGACTTTCCCGAATGCATGCAGTCCTCCTTAAGAATTATGTTTTGAGCCTCGACTGGGCTCACCAAATGAGGTGACTCAACAAGCTCATGACCAAAACCACTCACATACCTCTCAACCAAGGTCTGCAAATCTGAATGGTTCTTGGTTTTGATCATCAAAATAGGCTCATCCATTAGGTATTCTATCTCCATAGCTTCTTCCCTTGGGGGAATCAAGGATCTAAAGTAAGTTTCCCTCTGCTGTTTTGTTTTCTCCAAGAGATTGCAGTGATCCTTGACTTCTTGTAAGTGTTGTTTTGCTTGGGAAGCAAGCGCTTTAGCCTTCATGGCTCTTTGTCTCCACTTATTGCACATGTCCTGTGTTGTTTCCACATCATCCATGCTAGAATACAAAAAATTGGATCTTATGTAGCTTATATCCACGCCAATGGAAGATCTTATGCTGCTGTCACCAATATGTGTTATGGCTGTCATCTCATGGTTTAATAAGGGTATACTGCTAACCTCCAACAGAAAATCAGAAGTGCCACCATACCTTTTCATCTTATCTTTATGAAGATCATCATCATCTAGAGGATGGTGCATATCGTGAATAGGTTGAAAATAGGGCTTGGTTTGTTGAGCCAACAACTTGGTTTGCTTTGCCCTCTCTAGCCAACCATCATTCAAAGTTTGGGACTGCTCTAAATCAGCTGCTCCAAGGTGTTTAAATTCAGTCCTGAGGTGAGATGCGTCATATAAATTACCATGACCTGTACATGCTTCTTGAGTGCCAACCAAAGTAGAAACAATGTCACTCCTTTCCCAACGGTTAGAAGCTGCAATATAATTAGGAAGTGAAAATATATCCCTGCTGTTCAAAATCAGAAGTTTAGGACTGAATTCTTCATCCTTATCCATGCCTTTGAAGTCATTAATGTGAGAGCAAATAAACATGCTCTTAACTGTCCCATCCTCTGTCTCATTCTCTTGTGGCTTAAGCACAATGTGTTTACCCATGGGAGTAAACTCTGATATCATCTTGCTAAAGTCTTGGTCAAATCTCCCAAGAGATTTCAACCATTGAATACCTAACGCCACTTTGTTCTCCTTAATCAGTTTTTTAAGACAAAATGTTTCATATGATCTTGACAATTGTCCCTCCATCGTAGATGATGCATGACTAACCAAATTGAAATCAATAATGTTCCCTTCCACACAAATGGATATAACACTTGTGGCTGATCCAACAAGTGTGTGGCCAATATCATCATTGTTTTGATCCTTCAAATAGCTCTCTAAAAGAGGAAAGTCATGGACCTCTTGATGCAAAGTAGGTGCCCAAACTGCAATTCCTAAATCATTCCCTAACTCTGATTGCTCCACCATATTGGTCATCATGCAAGGTTCAGTCCACATGCTTTGAATTCTTTTTGCCCCTGCCATGTCACACCAAACCAACTTGGTCCCTTCGGTCTTGGACATACAACAAGTCCCCATAATTCTTGTCTCCCAAGTTTCAACAATAGAAGAGGTCTCTCCTAATTCCATTTCATGTGTAAGGGCTGCCAACATATGATCCCCGTAAGAATGAATCCAATGCTGGCCCCAAATAAAATCAGAATTCCCGCCATACCTTTCGTAGTGCTTTTACCATTCTCAAACCTCTCCTTATTGTCAAGCAGCAGATGTTCTCCTCTCCACCCAAGCAGACCCACAATGACAAAACCTGTGGGCTGATCCCTTTTGCTATTATGCGTCAGGACTGTTAAGCGTAACTCAGAAAAATCAGGCTCCACTCAGGCTTGAGTGATGTATTGGTAACCTCTAATCTCTCCCTCCATGATTGGGTGACCATCAACTAGCGCAGGTCCAAGGCATGACTTCTGTGAGAAATCATGAGTGTTATGCGTCAGAAAATCAATCCCATAGCTGCAAGTGGAATCCTCATGTGTGTCCATCCCTTTGATCTCCATGACCACGTTATAGGATGCTTCAAGCTCCTCCTCCATGGCTCCACTCTTCGCCCTCTTCATGTTGCATTTGCCTTCCTTGAGTGTGGCATCCATAGAAGCCTGAATTTCTGATGTGTGTGTGAGCTCATCCAAAGGATGAGGCTTATAGGACCCAGTGCCTTCATGCAACATACCCTGATCATGCCTCCCCAAGTCAACTTCCTCATGGTCACCTCCTCCATCAAAGTAGTAGGTAGAATCTTCTACCTCATGATCTTCCTCCATGGCGGGCCTAGAGTATGTATGCACCGCTATGACCTCTCTATTTTGAAATGACAAGTCAAACTTAACCAATCCACTTGGGTCACTTTCCGCTGGAATTTCTAAATTGTCCTTATGACCACCATTTGAATCAAAAGTTTTGAAGCTAACATGGACATTTTTCTCCATAGGTGCTGGTTGGAAATCAAACTGATATGCATTGAACATTGGGAATTCTTTCCCAACATCTACACTATCCTCACTGGAGTGATGTAACAACTCTTCACTGTATGCTGATTTGGAAACTTCATCCCGCTCCTTTTTTGAAATAGCATTAGCACCCTTAATAATTTTGTCATTTGCATACGCTCCCTTTGGAACATTTAGGTACTCTACCACGTAACTTTCTTGTCCCAAAACATTCTTTTCATGATTTGATAGGTCACAAGAATGGTCCATGTGAAGTGCCTTTTCGGAAAGTGTAGAAATTTTATGTTTGTTTGATTTGAAGGGAGCTCGTTTTGATGTTTCCTTAATTCTCTGTAATTGCTGTTTTGCTGGAGTAGCTATCAACTTCGCTTCGTTTGCCTTCATTAGCCATTCATCACACATTTCCTGGTTCCCCACTACAACTGGTGTACTTGTCTGCAACGTAGTTAAGTCCTTTCCTTCCTCCTGAATACTAGGCTCAAGCGCAGATACTGCATTGTTGTTAGTAGACAACCCAAGACCAGAAATTTCTTCCCCTTTCCACTTTCTGATATAGTTATATAGTTTTTTCTTACTTGGATTTCCTTCCTCGAGTATTCCCAAAAACTCATCAAAGGAAACCTGAGATTTGAAATCATCTGGTAATCCCTGGTACTCAGCAACAATGTCATTGGCTTCTATGTTCATTACCACCTGCTCGTCCTCTTCCTTTTGTAGGAGTTGTTGAAGCGTGTTTATCATCACGTTTTGATTTTCTCTAAGGTTGACAAATCTGTCCATCTGCATCATCATTAGATGGCTGAAATTTCTGAGTCACAAACCTAACAGGCTGGCAAGACCTCCAGCTCTGATACCACTGAGGTGTCCCTTGCTATATCGACGATAATTTTTCCAGATTCCTTAATATTGCATATTCCATTTGTCAATCAAGTAAACATAAGCTGAGTTTGAACAATAAGATTTTCTGGATATTTGAGAGGTTAGAGTTTGATGGTTTTCAAATAACATTCATGTACAAGACTGAACATACCACTGGTTTTGCATTTCATTAACAGCAGTACCAAATGGACTGATAAATAAGTGTTCAATGATTGAAACGGGTATGTAACACCATTCACAAAACTCCAGTTGACTCATACTCTTCACGGAATTGCATTTCATCACATAGCATCATTAAAGAGACTGTGGCAACAGTGATTTACAATAGTTTCTGAGTGTAATAAAAGACTGATTTTTCATAATGAACAGTTCCAGAAAGAGAATTAAATACTATAATCTAAATACAATATCTTGTGAGTTGTTTGGCCTATGCTCAAAGATGGCTACAGGTTCATTTACATGCCCAGGAGGTGCTTATAGTAGTTCAGAAATACATTGCTGTTTTAAAGAATATACAGCTTCAGGCATAACATGCAGTTCAAGAAGGGACATCCTTAAGCTGAGGTGAGTTTACAACATCCAAGGGTTCCATACAAACAGAATGAAGCAATCATAACTAGAATTTCTGATCACAATGGCTTGAAATGACAATGATATGCAGATTATAACCGTAGATTACAACCCAGAAACATACAGCAGTGCATACTATGGTTTTCTACGTAGCTATGACTGAACTTCTCTACAGTTTAGAATTTTACACATCAACCGAAGGCCCTTCTCTATAACAGAGAATACAATTTGCGGACGTTTAACTACTGGATATAAGCAGTAAATTATTCTGACCTGGATATACCCAACGAACTCAGCCTGGGAGTGTGTGGGATGATCTCACAGTGCTCAGAAACCTATCACAGCAACCATAAATACCTCTTTGGCAGGCGTTTCTCTAGAGTAATGTTGTGCTGGTACAGAGATCACCCTCTTGCCTCTTTATACCTCAAATAAGAACCACGACCCAGCTTGCAACTACTGCAATAGTCGCTTCAGCAGAGAATCACGTTTTTATTTGCCCTGCTCAGTATTCTCAACTACACGACTTGGTAAAGTCCAGTTGCTGGAGAAATGATGCGCCCAAGCCTTTACTGCAAACCCGCGTCCTCAAATCTGAAGATTACATTCCAAAACTCGTTTCTCTAGAGGTGCAAAAACTCAATGTAATGTAACTTCGAAAATCTGAAGGGAGGCCCTAATTTCGATTCACCAATAACCACGTTTTTTAATATACTGCCCAGATTTCTTCAAAACTCGACCCTAGCTTGTGTCCTTTGCTTGTAGAAGAGGCGTCTAGGGTTTCCTCCAAGAGGCACGCCTTCAAATCTGAGCATTAACTCCAAAATTCATCTCCAAGAAGAAACAATCCTCAAAAATCGAAACTCATGAAAGTCTGGTTATATCTTTATGTTCTTCCTCAAAACTTCGACCATTCACAGCTAGGGGTGATAGTTTCACACCCGAAACTGCAGCTGTAAGGGTTTCCAAACCCAAACCAGAGAGCCTTGACCATTCCCGTGAGAAAAATATTCATTTCCAAAAGTCCTTCAAAAAGTGCGCTTCCTTCCTTTTTATCTCTTACCCATTCTTTTCAAAAAGTGACAAAGTTAATTTTTAAAATATTTCATTGTCACTTTATAAACTATCTAAGTGGCTTTATAATAGTGCACTTTATTTAATTAAAATAATTGATTAATGTCATCCTTTGGAAATATAATTTAATTTTTGGACAACTTAGTCAATTAAATTAATTAAGTCACTTAGTCATAAATTTGGGGACATTACAATCCTCCCTTCCCGAATATTGCTTGTCCTCAAGCAATCCACAACAACAAACCAGCCCACTGCGATAGCATCTGATATCTGAATGACAAACCAAATGTGCCTGTCCACCAACCGCCTGGATCCCAAATGATGCTGGAAAGAATTCTAACCAGCAACCCCTGTATGCAGTTGTAACTCTTGACACTGTCAATCCCTGTCAATCTGTGAAACCAACTGCCCAACGAGTTAACACCTGGATCCCAAATCCTTACACCCTCATCCCAAATGAAGATGTGGAAGTAGAGGTTCCTCCTCATGCTGATGTTGCCAACCATGCTTGAACTTCCAAGGGTGTGAAAGGAAAACCTCTTGATGAAGAAATCATACAAATCACACCATCCTATGCTGCTGATATAAATCAGAACAGCGTCTATCAGGCTGAGAATCTCTTTCCAAATGATGCAACTAGTACCTCTAATGATAGGGGATGATGGGAATTCATCAATACGCCAACCTCCAACAAGGAGAGGATGATAGGAACTTTTCCTACTCCTCCAATCAGCTGTTATCCTCAAAAGACAATTTGAAATCCCTGTGATCAGCAGTGCAGAACAGCTGTCTAACGCCAATGTGAGGACTACAACCCAATTAGTTAGGGTTGGAATGTTCCTCCTTACGTGTAAATCATTATGTCGTGTACCCAAGCCCAACTGAAACTCACCCATTTTAAGTAAATACCACTCAAAACGGAGAACAATGATCATGCATACAACATACCCTAAGAGCAGACCAACTCCATACTCTACTAGTGCACAATGAGGGTGTAGCACTATCGTGCCAATGCAATCAAGGGCTCCTCCAAGAGTAACCAATCCCTCAAACCAAACTGAATCGGCAATGCCCTTAGCTACATATATTTCATCATAGGCTGGTACAGAAAAGGTGAACTCTACAAGCTCCGCCATAACTGTTATTTGAGCCTCCAATGAGCTCTCTAAGAGAAGTGACTCGTGATCCACTTGATAACATTCCATTGTATAGACTGACTTTCCCGAATGCATGCAGTCCTCCTTAAGAATTATGTTTTGAGCCTCGACTGGGCTCACCAAATGAGGTGACTCAACAAGCTCATGACCAAAACCACTCACATACCTCTCAACCAAGGTCTGCAAATCTGAATGGTTCTTGGTTTTGATCATCAAAATAGGCTCATCCATCAGGTATTCTATCTCCATAGCTTCTTCCCTTGGGGGAATCAAGGATCTAAAGTAAGTTTCCCTCTGCTGTTTTGTTTTCTCCAAGAGATTGCAGTGATCCTTGACTTCTTGTAAGTGTTGTTTTGCTTGGGAAGCAAGCGCTTTAGCCTTCATGGCTCTTTGTCTCCACTTATTGCACATGTCCTGTGTTGTTTCCACATCATCCATGCTAGAATACAAAAAATTGGATCTTATGTAGCTTATATCCACGCCAATGGAAGATCTTATGCTGCTGTCACCAATATGTGTTATGGCTGTCATCTCATGGTTTAATAAGGGTATACTGCTAACCTCCAACAGAAAATCAGAAGTGCCACCATACCTTTTCATCTTATCTTTATGAAGATCATCATCATCTAGAGGATGGTGCATATCGTGAATAGGTTGAAAATAGGGCTTGGTTTGTTGAGCCAACAACTTGGTTTGCTTTGCCCTCTCTAGCCAACCATCATTCAAAGTTTGGGACTGCTCTAAATCAGCTGCTCCAAGGTGTTTAAATTCAGTCCTGAGGTGAGATGCGTCATATAAATTACCATGACCTATACATGCTTCTTGAGTGCCAACCAAAGTAGAAACAATGTCACTCCTTTCCCAACGGTTAGAAGCTGCAATATAATTAGGAAGTGAAAATATATCCCTGCTGTTCAAAATCAGAAGTTTAGGACTGAATTCTTCATCCTTATCCATGCCTTTGAAGTCATTAATGTGAGAGCAAATAAACATGCTCTTAACTGTCCCATCCTCTGTCTCATTCTCTTGTGGCTTAAGCACAATGTGTTTACCCATGGGAGTAAACTCTGATATCATCTTGCTAAAGTCTTGGTCAAATCTCCCAAGAGATTTCAACCATTGAATACCTAACGCCACTTTGTTCTCCTTAATCAGTTTTTTAAGACAAAATGTTTCATATGATCTTGACAATTGTCCCTCCATCGTAGATGATGCATGACTAACCAAATTGAAATCAATAATGTTCCCTTCCACACAAATGGATATAACACTTGTGGCTGATCCAACAAGTGTGTGGCCAATATCATCATTGTTTTGATCCTTCAAATAGCTCTCTAAAAGAGGAAAGTCATGGACCTCTTGATGCAAAGTAGGTGCCCAAACTGCAATTCCTAAATCATTCCCTAACTCTGATTGCTCCACCATATTGGTCATCATGCAAGGTTCAGTCCACATGCTTTGAATTCTTTTTGCCCCTGCCATGTCACACCAAACCAACTTGGTCCCTTCGAGTCTTGGACATACAAACAAGTCCCCATACTTGTCTCCCAAGTGAAAGCCAACAATAGAAGAGGTCTTCCTAATTCCATTTTCATGTGTAAGGGCTGCCAACATATGATCCTGCAAGAATGAACGATTGCTGGCCCAAATAAAATCAGAATTCTTGCCATACCTTTTTGTAGTGCTTTTACCATTCTCAAACCTCTCCCTTATTGCTGTTGCATGTTCTCCACCCAAGGCAGATCCACAATGACAAACCTTAGGGCTGATCCCTTTTGCTATTATGTCAGGACTGTTGTTGCAACTCAGAAAATCAGGCCTTACCTTGTGCTTTTGAGTGATGTATTGGTAATCCCTAATCTTCTCTCCCTCCATGATTGGGTGACCATCAACTAGCGCAGGTCCAAGGCATGACTTCTGTGAGAAATCATGAGTGTTATGCGTCACGAAATCAATCCCATAGCTGCAAGTGGAATCCTCATGTGTGTCCATCCCTTTGATCTCCATGACCACGTTATAGGATGCTTCAAGCTCCTCCTCCATGACTCCACTCTTCGCCCTCTTCATGTTGCATTTGCCTTCCTTGAGTGTGGCATCCATAGAAGCCTGAATTTCTGATGTGTGTGTGAGCTCATCCAAAGGATGAGGCTTATAGGACCCAGTGCCTTCATGCAACATACCCTGATCATGCCTCCCCAAGTCAACTTCCTCATGGCCACCTCCTCCATCAAAGTAGTAGGTAGAATCTTCTACCTCATGATCTTCCTCCATGGCGGGCCTAGAGTATGTATGCACCGCTATGACCTCTCTATTTTGAAATGACAAGTCAAACTTAACCAATCCACTTGGGTCACTTTCCGCTGGAATTTCTAAATTGTCCTTATGACCACCATTTGAATCAAAAGTTTTGAAGCTAACATGGACATTTTTCTCCATAGGTGCTGGTTGGAAATCAAACTGATATGTATTGAACATTGGGAATTCTTTCCCAACATCTACACTATCCTCACTGGAGTGATGTAACAACTCTTCACTGTATGCTGATTTGGAAACTTCATCCCGCTCCTTTTTTGAAATAGCATTAGCACCCTTAATAATTTTGTCATTTGCATACGCTCCCTTTGGAACATTTAGGTACTCTACCACGTAACTTTCTTGTCCCAGAACATTCTTTTCATGATTTGATAGGTCACAAGAATGGTCCATGTGAAGTGCCTTTTCGGAAAGTGTAGAAATTTTATGTTTGTTTGATTTGAAGGGAGCTCGTTTTGATGTTTCCTTAATTCTCTGTAATTGCTGTTTTGCTGGAGTAGCTATCAACTTCGCTTCGTTTGCCTTCATTAGCCATTCATCACACATTTCCTGGTTCCCCACTACAACTGGTGTACTTGTCTGCAACGTAGTTAAGTCCTTTCCTTCCTCCTGAATACTAGGCTCAAGCGCAGATACTGCATTGTTGTTAGTAGACAACCCAAGACCAGAAATTTCTTCCCCTTTCCACTTTCTGATATAGTTATATAGTTTTTTCTTACTTGGATTTCCTTCCTCGAGTATTCCCAAAAACTCATCAAAGGAAACCTGAGATTTGAAATCATCTGGTAATCCCTGGTACTCAGCAACAATGTCATTGGCTTCTATGTTCATTACCACCTGCTCGTCCTCTTCCTTTTGTAGGAGTTGTTGAAGCGTGTTTATCATCACGTTTTGATTTTCTCTAAGGTTGACAAATCTGTCCATCTGCATCATCATTAGATGGCTGAAATTTCTGAGTCACAAACCCAACAGGCTGGCAAGACCTCCAGCTCTGATACCACTGAGGTGTCCCTTGCTATATCGACGATAATTTTTCCAGATTCCTTAATATTGCATATTCCATTTGTCAATCAAGTAAACATAAGCTGAGTTTGAACAATAAGATTTTCTGGATATTTGAGAGGTTAGAGTTTGATGGTTTTCAAATAACATTCATGTACAAGACTGAACATACCACTGGTTTTGCATTTCATTAACAGCAGTACCAAATGGACTGATAAATAAGTGTTCAATGATTGAAACGGGTATGTAACACCATTCACAAAACTCCAGTTGACTCATACTCTTCACGGAATTGCATTTCATCACATAGCATCATTAAAGAGACTGTGGCAACAGTGATTTACAATAGTTTCTGAGTGTAATAAAAGACTGATTTTCCATAATGAACAGTTCCAGAAAGAGAATTAAATACTATAATCTAAATACAATATCTTGTGAGTTGTTTGGCCTATGCTCAAAGATGGCTACAGGTTCATTTACATGCCCAGGAGGTGCTTATAGTAGTTCAGAAATACATTGCTGTTTTAAAGAATATACAACTTCAGGCATAACATGCAGTTCAAGAAGGGACATCCTTAAGCTGAGGTGAGTTTACAACATCCAAGGGTTCCATACAAACAGAATGAAGCAATCATAACTAGAATTTCTGATCACAATGGCTTGAAATGACAATGATATGCAGATTATAACCGTAGATTACAACCCAGAAACATACAGCAGTGCATACTATGGTTTTCTACGTAGCTATGACTGAACTTCTCTACAGTTTAGAATTTTACACATCAACCGAAGGCCCTTCTCTATAACAGAGAATACAATTTGCGGACGTTTAACTACTGGATATAAGCAGTAAATTATTCTGACCTGGATATACCCAACGAACTCAGCCTGGGAGTGTGTGGGATGATCTCACAGTGCTCAGAAACCTATCACAGCAACCATAAATACCTCTTTGGCAGGCGTTTCTCTAGAGTAATGTTGTGCTGGTACAGAGATCACCCTCTTGCCTCTTTATACCTCAAATAAGAACCACGACCCAGCTTGCAACTACTGCAATAGTCGCTTCAGCAGAGAATCACGTTTTTATTTGCCCTGCTCAGTATTCTCAACTACACGACTGGGTAAAGTCCAGTTGCTGGAGAAATGATGCGCCCAAGCCTTTACTGCAAACCCGCGTCCTCAAATCTGAAGATTACATTCCAAAACTCGTTTCTCTAGAGGTGCAAAAACTCAATGTAATGTAACTTCGAAAATCTGAAGGGAGGCCCTAATTTCGATTCACCAATAACCACGTTTTTTAATATACTGCCCAGATTTCTTCAAAACTCGACCCTAGCTTGTGTCCTTTGCTTGTAGAAGAGGCGTCTAGGGTTTCCTCCAAGAGGCACGCCTTCAAATCTGAGCATTAACTCCAAAATTCATCTCCAAGAAGAAACAATCCTCAAAAATCGAAACTCCTGAAAGTCTGGTTATATCTTTATGTTCTTCCTCAAAACTTCGACCATTCACAGCTAGGGGTGATAGTTTCACACCCGAAACTGCAGCTGTAAGGGTTTCCAAACCCAAACCAGAGAGCCTTGACCATTCCCGTGAGAAAAAATATTCATTTCCAAAGTCCTTCAAAAAGTGCGCTTCCTTCCTTTTTATCTCTTACCCATTCTTTTCAAAAAGTGACAAAGTTAATTTTTAAAATATTTCATTGTCACTTTATAAACTATCTAAGTGGCTTTATAATATTGCACTTTATTTAATTAAAATAATTGATTAATGTCATCCTTTGGAAATATAATTTAATTTTTGGACAACTTAGTCAATTAAATTAATTAAGTCACTTAGTCATAAATTTGGGGACATATTGATGCTTTAATTTCTTCTCATTCTAGACTTTTCTTGAAACTGTGATTAACAATCAAACTTTTGGATGATAATAAATCCAAGAAGTAGATATTGACAATTTAAATAATGTTCCAGTTTGCCTCTCCTTCGCACAAAGTAAAAGCACACCTTTTATGATAAGGGTTGTCTATCCTAAGAATTGCTTTCCATGTAACACAATTATTGTGTTAGATTAGTCATGCATATCTGGATGATTATATATTTTGTTAAATGTTGATTTTTCTTGTAATCAAGGTTCCCAAAATTGCTAAGTACCATGGACAATTCTGTTTGTGGTTGCCCAAAAAAATGAACATCAGATCAAATTATCCAAACATATTGCAGTAACTAATATCTATGTTTTCTCCAGAGCAATGATAATGATACAATATATTATATCATCTTTTATGATGAAATCTCCAATTTTTAGGCCAGCTATTTGCTTCAATAAATTAGCATCTTCATGTTTTTTTTTTCCTACAAGCATATTCATGTTTATTTTCCTTTTTTGTAGGTTGGTTTTGATTACATGAGAAGCTTCCGAATGGAATTTGATGATTACTTTGAAAATGGTCTTATATCTGAGATAGAAATTGGATTGGGCCCTTGTGGAGAATTGAGGTATCCCTCTTATCCAGAAAGTCATGGTTGGAAGTATCCTGGAATTGGCCAGTTCCAGGTATCTTGTCCCTTCTTTCAACCTCTCTTTTATATTCTTCCTTTTAGTCTCTATTAGTATCTTTAATTATCTTTGTAAATTACTAAAGACACTTGCTGGATCAACAGCACCTTGTACTTGTTCTGAACTTGAGAAACAGGAAAGCAGGGGAATTTATCTAAATTTCACTTTCTGGATATATTTGGCATATGTTTTTAATGTCTTTTAAAGATGCTATTTTTATGTCTTCATCTTAGAGAGGAAGGAGAACAGATAACACCATAGATATATAATCTTCATATGTTGTGAAACTTGCATAAAGACATGATTACAACATGTTATACACCCAGCCTGGTGTGTTCTTACAGCTTAGTTGGAAAGGAACAGTAAGCAATGTAATAGCAATAACAGATAGTGGAATATAACAGCATATATATATTCAGCTATGTCCGCTAACAATGGCAATAAGTAACAGGTGAATGGTGGTGTGTTCAGTGCCAAAAAGGGTGAACATAAGCTCATAAGTGGTAGGTTTCCAAATCTAACTAGTCTAAACCTTCCTCTTTTTATCATCTCTTGGTACATGTTGACGGTTTTTGAGACCGCACCAACACGTAATAAAGTTTCCCAACCCGGAGCACCTCCTATCCTCTTGAACAAAGTATTCAAAGATGCTAAGATTGCGAGTAAGATCATGCTTTCAACTCCAAGGTTCCTTAAGTGCGAATAGGCTCAGTTTGGCTCGATGTGATTTTGCTGGTATGTCAAGGGGACTTACACAATTGTTCGTTAGCTGACAACAGACAGTAGACTAAGGGCTTTGCGTGTAATTCGAATGATTTGGCAAATGAGCACAAGTTTCCTAATCCTAACCGGAAATGAACTGAATTAAAAAGGGGTGTAGGGCCTAAGAAGTTAATCTTTTATCTAAGGATGGAATGTGAGATCAATCTCGACAGACTTCGACCAGACTCTACTCCGCCTCACGTTGGACAACTTACACAAAGTCGGTGCAATCTTCAAGGGAGTGACAAGAGGTTTTCAAATTATAACTCAACATGTAAGCACCATCAGAACGACGCATACAAACATATGAATCACAATCGAAGTTAAGTTTGTAAAGTTTTCTAGTTGACCACACAAGGCAGACCTGCCGTCAGCAAGCCGCTAGTGGTATGGATAAAAATGAAGTTGCCTCAATTAACACCACAAGTCCACAACTAACATCTACTTGCATGATAATGAAAACTATTTTACTTTAAGCTACTTCAAAGATGCTACGTGAATTGGAAGGAGGAAGAAGCCTCAACAACTATTCACAACAAAGAAGAATTCACCATCAATGAAAATTCTTTTATTATGAAAGCATACATGACAACTTCTTACAAAGTATCCAAAGGGGAAGACTTTCCTTCCTTTTCAATCTAAACTACTATGCTAAGATATTACAACTAAAGTACCTCCGCTCTACTCTCTAGTTTGACATCTAAACTCTACTTCTAATGTCTACTTTCTAATAATTTACAAATGAGGGGGACTCCCCCTTTATATAGCTAGCCAAGTCCCAAAAGACGGCTAGGGTTACAATCAATAGAGTGGCTAAAATCGTGCCACTTCAGCCCTAAACAAGATTTGCCCTAAAAACCGCCACAAAGGAGAGTGGGGTAATAAATGAGCCATAATGTCCATTATTCCTTCTAGAAGATTCCATTTGTAGACGCGTTCACACTATTCTTGATCTTCTTTCTTGGCGTTGTTCTTCAACTTTGTTCGAGCTTCCATCTTGAGTTTTGAAAACATTTCTTCAACACTTAGCCATTTTTCACAATTTTCATCCTTCGAGGTTGAAATGTAGTCTTGGAGTATCTGCTTGATCACCTAAGTCATCACTGCCTGGTCTCGACGTTCCTCCCGTGAAACAAACGAGGAGAAGAGCATTAGAACACTTATAATGTAAACTTAACTCACTTACCAGATTCTCACGCTCATCAGCCTCCAAAAGAGGCCAACTTCTGCTTTCATCATGATTCTTCATGCCTTAGCCAAATTTTCAATCCATCCTCCTCAAGGGCGTATCATCTTTGAGAAATTCATTTCACCTGCTGGAGCTCTGACAACCTTGATTTTATTCACCTCTGGCTCTGGAAGACTATCTTCACGAAGGATTTAAGCAAATTCACCTAGGCAGTTCCTTTCAAATCCATCATCTGGGGAATTTCACCTTGAAAACACATTTTCTTCACCTTTGCCTTAGAAAATTTTCAAGTTCCCCTTAGGAAAACTCTATCAACCTCCGTGCCCATTTAAAAATATCTATCCTAATGCCGGTTAAGCATGGAAGACTTTAAAATCAACTCCTCACCAATAATCTTCGATACCCAGAAGAAAATTTTCTCCGGAACGCATCGAACCCATGGGTACCCAACGAACGGGTTCATTTAGTTTTCTTGAATTTTGAACCTTAGAAAATTATTTCCCTGTGAAATTTATTCTCGTTCTTCGATCCCCTCTGAGAATTTTGCTCTGACTTGGAAATTTTTTATATCAACCCTGTGGAGCTGGCATTCACCGACTTCATCCTCGACAATTTGCTCGTGCTTCGGAAAATTTCATCACCCTGAGGCTCTAGGCGTATTTTCTGAGAAGAAAATATTTTTGCCCTAGAAAATATTTTAATCATCCTGCACTCTGAGAATTTGCCTTAGAAAATTTTATTTGTTTGCCAGTGAGAAAAACATCAACTTCACTCTGAAAAATTTCCATGAGGGCGTCTAGCATTTTTTTATTTCTCGCTCACCATTTCACACTTGAAAATATTTATTTGAAGTCCCAACGCCTTGGCAATATTTTATTTTTTTATTTTATCATCCACACTTTAGGCGTATATTGCATATGAAGGAGGATACTCATCCTTGCTTTTGAAAATTTTCACCACCTAGCAAGTTGCTTTATTTCACATTCCACTTCAGACTCAAGGCGCATAACACACTTAGCATTTTTATTTCCACCACCTTAGAATATTTTCTAACACATCACTTCACCACGCCTAGCATCTTATTTTCACACCTCACACGCCTAGCATTTTTTTAACACTTATAACTCCCATCACCCCTGGCGCATATAACACACTTGAGAGAAAATAATAAAAGAAACGCCTAGCATTTATCTTGCTTTGACCACGCCTAGGAGTATTCACTTACCTCTTACCTTATTCACCAGCTTCATTTACTTTTTACACCCCAACTTGGGCGCATTTTGGGGTGAGAGGAGGATAAAGCCTCTTGACTTGTTGACTTTCTTGGTTTTGGGCGCATTTTACATGTCTAGGAGGATGAAAATCTGCAACGCCACCTCCTTTGGAATATTCCCCACTTTGTTTTTGTCTTTACTTGCCCTTATTTGGGCGCATTTCATGCATGAAGGAGGAATAACTCTTCAAACTCAACGCCTTCCCTTTGACCTTTCTTGTCTTTGGCGCATTTGAGCATGTGTGGGGGATGAACATTTCAACGCCTTAGCTTGTGACTTTTCAGCTTCTCATTTTTGTCCTCACATGGCATGATTTGGGTGCATTTCACCCCTCATGCAGGATGAAAACGTTTGACTCCTTTGACCCATTTGTTTTTGGGCGCATTTAGCATAGGGAGGAGGATAAAACTTCATTGACCCGTTTGACCTTCTCACTTTGGGCGCATTTTAACATGCATGAAGGATGGCGCATTTTGGGGGTGAGAAGGATATTTCCAACACTTAGAAATTTTTTGCTATCAACTCTCTCAACTTGGGCGCATTTT